>LUGF01057178.1:182928-194446 GCA_001625245.1 Calycopis cecrops | reverse complement strand
AGGTGTTAATCGAGGTTACCCTCTATGTGTGTGCCAAATTTCATGAAAATCGGTTCAGCCGTTTTTGCGTGCAAGAGTAACAAACAAACAAACAAACGTACAAACTTTCGCATTTATAATACTAGCTTCCGCCCGCGTCTTTGCCCGCGTGGAATTCGGACTTCAAAAATGATTCAAAATTTATCTTATTATGTTATTCTGATATGAATGCTATATTACTGTAAAGTTTCATGAAAACTCGTTCAGTAGTTTTTGTGTGAAAGAGTAACAAACTTCTTTACAAACTTTCGCATTTATAATATAAGTTTTTTTTTTTTAATTGAGTTGATTAATGTGCTTAGGTTGAATGTACCCATATGCAATATTCCATTCGCGATTCCATTCTGGGTACACTCAGTCGCAGCTTATTTTCAATATTTAATGTTAATAATGATGATATAAGTTGGGGTTATAATAAAATTATGAGTTGTGTGTGGAGGGCGAGAACAGTGTGGCTATGCGATTTGATACAACGCACTACTGGACTCTCCTCCGATAATGACAGGATGATAAATGAAAAATGAGGTGATGTTTGGTGGAGTTGATTTTTATTATTATAAATATACTTAAATATTTTTATTATTATATACATACAATTAATAATATAGGATTAGTATGATGCTCGTCTGACGTAAACATGTAGCATAATATTTATGATAAAGTGTAATTATATATTTTATGACTACGGTAAACCGGCAATTATCTTAACGGTGATATTAAAGATTTTAAAATGTATCTGTATTCTGTGTAGTATATAGAGACTTAATGGCTGAGATATTGAAATTTTGAAGAACATATTAAGCATCTGATTATGCTACATTTTTTTAATGGTATACTACCGACGCCCATAGACATCCGCATAGAGGCTATACAGATGCGCTGCCCTCCTTTCTCCTCCCATCTCCATGGGCCACCGGCTACTTTTAGGATTTTTTACAGGTTTTATGACGTCGATATTTAGATTTATGCTTGAGGCTGTCTGAGGTCATTGGCATCTGCGGTTTTTTTTGGAATGATAAATCACATTAGGATGTTATACACCTGGTTCCGACATCATTATTACCCTCATCAATAAAAGCAACTCAATAAATCAGCTGAATTCAATCTGCAAATAATTATTGGACCATAAATCTCTATATAAAATGTAAGATATAGAAATATTATTACTTTATTAAATATAGTCATTATAAAGTGAAGCAAATATTATATTGAAAGAGGTAGTGTTCCATGCGTGCAGCCAAATTGGGTCGGTACAACCGAGGAGGTGCCTCTAGCTTATACGATATCGGTGTAAAGTGACAACTGTGCTGTGCTGTTGTGCGTAAGTAGCCGGTGGCCCATGGAACGGGAGGAGGAAGGAGGGCAACGCATCTGTAAAAATCTATGCGGATGTCTATGGTTGTCGGAAGTCATGAAAATTACTCAAATTCTCTAAAAAAACTTTTTAAAAATTTCGTCAAAATCGGTCCAGTCGCTTAGGAGGAGTTCAGTGACATACACACGCACGCAAGAAATATATATATATTAAGATATCTTAAAATTCTCGTGTCACAATGCTAGTAATTATCATACACTTCCGATACGACTCGATAGATTCTCATGAAATTTTGTGTACCTACATATCGGGCATCTATTTTTCATCTCGAGACTTCCACGGGTTCGAAATTTACACGGGCAAAACCGCGGAGCGCAGCCAGTAATATAATACTTATAAATCTCACATATGGCATAATGCAAATGGGTTAAGTAAACTTGACAAGATCTATGTCTAAGTATTCATTTTATTTTTTAGATGAGAAATTCAGGTGGCATGCCTAGTGTTGTATTTAGGTTCAATGCCCTAGAGTTGAACTGTTTGATTTTTGAGTTGTGGCATTTATTATATTTTTTTTTATGATATAGGAGGGCAAACGAGCAGGCGGAGACATTTTCATGACTACCGACGCCCACAAATATCCGCATAGAGACTATGCAGATGCGCTGCGCTCGTTTCTCCTTCCACTTCCATGGGCCACCGGCTACTTACACACCGCACGAAACGCGACAGCACAGCTGTCACTTCACGCCAGTCTCGTGTAAGTGAGAGGTACCTCCCCGGTCGTGACGGCCCAATTCGACTGCATGCAAGTATGCAGTGTGGCACTACATCTTACCAAAACCGTTTTTTGTCTTATCGAAATTATATTGCTCCAAAATCTTTTATTTCCCTATTATTGCTACCACTTGAAACGTGACAGCACAGCTGTTACTCTGCCGTGCTTTCATGGGAGTTTTTGTATAGTATCTAGCAAAAGAGCAGCCGGAGCCATTTTCATGACTATCGACGCCCATAGACATCCGCATAGTGGTTGTACAGATGCGGGCAGCGCATCTTCCTTCCTCCTCCAACCTACATACTTCGGCTAGTTACACACCGCACGAAATGCGACAGAACAGCTACCACTTTACGCCGGTTTCATGTAAGCAAGAGGTACCTTCTCGGTCGAGCCGGCTCAATTCGCCTGCATACATGCATGCAGCGTGGCACTACCTCTTGCGAAGTTTACCTACACGCCAACGTTGATGAAGTCAAATGCACATAAAAATTTAAGAACAGTGGCCTGTGGAGGGAGGAGGAAGAAGTGGGAAGCGCAGATGTGCTATAGCCTCTACTATATGGATGTCTATGGGTGTTTTGGCTGATGGGTGGTAGTCATGAAAATTACTCCGATTGTTCGTTTGCATACTATAAAAAAAACGGTTTTTTAGGTCAAGTCAGGCCTTACACATCTCTGAAAACTGGTGCACCATTTATCTGTAAATTACCTACCAAGCTCTAGCAACCATTTTCGAAATTCCACCTATCCATATAGTTGGCTACTGGAGCAAATTTTTTCCTATTTTCACCCAAGAAGTTATGTCAAAAATATCTCTTGCACCCATATATTAATTTCACGGCCGAATCCGCGTGGCGCAGCCTGTATCACATAAAAATGATGACGACACTGCTCTTGAATAATAAGAAAGAAAACATCTTTTAAACCATTGTCCTGTTTACAAAATGTCAGAATCGATGTAAAATATGATAAATGAAAATTGAGATCCTTTGTCGTTTTTCGTCAAGAAAGACCCCTAAAATTCGTTGCCCTTTTTTTAAAGAGCGACTTGTTTTTCTGTCTTTTTTAATTTACATAAAATCAATCCGTACATATATAAGATCTGGTTTCGCGCCGACAATACTACATCGGTCACAAGTAGGTGTCGAGGCATATTCGGAGGCGAGTGCGTTATTCTGTTAGTTAAAATGAAATTGTTAATAGTTGTTTTGAGTTGTTTGATCCACAGCATCTATGCTGGTAAGTTCTTTATTTTTAGACATGTCCAGTAGCAATATTGTTAAAGGTTAATGAAAATAGCAAACAATTTGTAATAAAGTATATTCAAATTAAATAAAATATTTGAAAAAAAAAATAAAGTTCTCATAGCCGACTACTAGAAAAAGGGTTCACTCTCTATACATATTTTTATCGAACTGACCGTCGGATTTAATCATTTAAACTTTTCACTTCTTTAGACGTATGGCTTCCTTAAATCGGCTTTTCACACAGGAGTAGATGAATATTCACTATGAAGATTGCAATGTTCCAATTTTCACTTTAACATTTATGATAAATTTCTATATCAAATAAAATTATAATACATTACATAAAATCTTAGATTATTTAGTAAATGAAATGATCTATGGATAAAATAGTATGATATAACTTAAAGTTTTAAGTCCAGACAGTCCCTAACAAGAATATTCTTATTCCATGGCACTGGCTGGACTAAACAATCTAATATTATAATAAGTGTGTATAACTTGTAAGATACATTGTGCTTTCATGCGATGGCCAAGTTGATCAATTTATTTAAAATGTAAATGATTTAGAATATTTATATAATAATAACTTACCTAACAACTTAAGACAGAAGGTACCTTAAGTAGGGGCTAAATAAATTAACCGACTTGGTATTACGGGGCTCTCACAACTTTTTACGGTAGAAAATCTGAGCTGCGAGATTTGGTTTTTTTTTGGATCTTTTTGACGGCATTACTCCAACTATTAATCTAGTATCTGTCATTTTAAACACACAATATGGAATTTGACAGATTCTATTTTAATAAGAATTAAAGTTTATCAATGTTTATTAATAAGGCTATTAGGGAGTAAAATCCAATAAATGTTGTGTTATGTCCAATATATATTATTGTAAAAGCTTCACGAATGTAGTTAGTTCTTTTTCTATTGCTTGTTTTCTTTTATTGCCCATTATTGAGATTTATACGTATTAAACTTATAATATAGGTATGCTGAATATAAATTTAATCATTTTTTTTCCAGTACATTTTATCAAGCCTTGCCAACAACATGACAAAAAGTGCCTTATTTCTAGCAGCCAAACAGGATTATACACATTTCTAAAAGGTCTACCGGAGTATGGAGTACCAGTCTGCGATCCTATATTCCTTGAAACGGGAAAATCTGATAGCCCCGGCTTAAAAGTCAATTATAAAAACATAAATGTCTATGGATTGAGCAAAACCAAAGTTAACGATATGCAGTGAGTATTCTTCTGTCCTAGATCCAATGGCACCATTTTTTTATACTAAAACATTTTAAACTATTAAAAGTTAGGTTTTGCCGGACCAGTGAGTATTATGTACTATAGATAGAGATAGAATGAGAAAAACGTGCATATAACGTAATAATACATAATTAATTATTATTAATTTCTCTCTACGTACACGCTGTACTGCAGCTGATCGTCGACTATGGCCGGCCGGGTTCATTCGCCCCGTGCTCGCTGCAGCCTCAGGGTACAAAACATGACTACATTTTTTCGCTACTTAACTTGTTTGAAAAAAGTATTTTTGTAAACATTTTTTTGTAGTTTCGTATTAACTGTATGCACTTATAGTATAAGCCGATTAATTTCATACCTTTCGATTTTATCAACCTTGTATATACATATAGTTTTTTCCCATACTAGTTGCTATAGTATAGGTGGCAGTAAATCACATAGATTCACCTGGTGTCTCTTTTATTTTATTTATTTTTAATTTCATGCATTTAAGTTACAAGGGTTTTTCGATTTCAGTTTTTTACTTTATTAAGACGAAAGAACATAGACGAAATAGCCAAAGTTTATATTTTTATTAATAAAAAACTATATTCAAGCTCAATTTTGCATAAATTAAAACTATTGCTACTCATTTATGAAAGAAAATTGGCAATTCCAAATGAGGAAGAGAGAAATAATATATTTATTCACAAAATTCCACGGAGATTAACACATTAATTATGTTATATATACGTTTTTTAGCTTTGTCTATAATTGTACATCATATGCATCATTTATAATATACATCACAGACAATTTTATAATATACTATGTAGGTACCTACCTAAAACCATTTGAATGAGATCGTTATAATAAAACTGACCACAATTATACATCTATCTAGCTCTCTCTATAGCAGTGTCCCGCGGTTTCACTTGCGTACTCCGACACTATTAGTTGTAACTCGATGCCATATAGCATATAGCAATCTGTAATAAATGAGCTATACAATACTGAAAGATTTTTTTCAAATCGGTACATTTTCGGAAAAAAATTGAAAAAAACCATTCCCAAGCATTCGGATAATAATAAGTATTTTTCCTTGTACTTATGACTAAACTTCAGGAAAACAATAGATAAGTTGAATCAAAATTCATTTTTTCGCGTCATCACACACATCATCATCTACACATCTTCCAAAGTTTGCCATTTATAATAATAGAAAAGTATAGATAAATCTGACAGTCGCTTTGCAGTTTCAAGTTTCATAATTTCTAAGATATTATACTTATATGAAATATACAGATACGTTGCCCTCCCATCTCCCACCTCCTGGGACATTAAGGAGAAAGAAAGAAAAACTTTATTTGCAAACACACTGTAACTAATACACAAAATTACATCTTAGTTACATAATTATAGAACATACATTTATATCACAATACAATACACAATACACATACAATATCTAGATCGATTTATCTATAGGCAGTCAAAACATATTAGCGACAGTGAGCTTCACAAAATGGTGGAACCTCAGTTAACGTCAGAACTTATGGTCCTGACACTGGTTTTCAGGATCACCATAGTCCCTTCTGTCCTGGCGGTAATATCATATCAAATAATTAAGTAATATATACATGCTATATACATACACACTCGAGCACGTACACCTAAATATATACATATTTAAACATCCTGAAAAGTAAAACTGTGATACCATATACGTACTAATATATAAAATAATGTAGTATAATTGTGTGACGTAAAGTCAAAACATAGATGAAAAAGATAAATTAAATACAAATAATTATATATATGATAATAACATACATTTATATGAAAGAAAGCTCTCGCGTACATACGTAAGGACATGAATATTAATATATTTAATTGTTTATATAGGTACTTTAAATGTTTTTTGTGTTCCGCATATCAAAAGGGAAACAAGGTATTCTTATAGGATCTTATACGATAGGTCCAGACGGACATTCCATTCTTGTACAGTCTCCCGCATTCCCGCCGAAGGGAATTTTGAATTACTTCAAACTCCCATATTCTTCTGTTAAAATTCCTTGCGGGTCCCAAGACAGTTTCAGCTTTAGTCTCACCTTCACCGCACCGCCTCCCCACAAATCTATCATTAGCCTCACACATATATTTAGGGTGTCATGAGAGAGAGAGGACAGAACTCGTCCCCTAAGAAGCAACTGCTGGAGCTCACCCCCACGATCTTCCTAGGGTAGTATAAGGGGGCAATGAGTAGTCAGTACCTTTTGATGACTACCGACGCCCAGGGACAAAACTCGTACCTACACGTAGTCCTGCATTCTATTTTGCGGCGGCTGTGGGTAAGAGATACTTCCCTGTTTGTACCCGCAGTTTTCCGAGGCAATGCAGAATAACACTACCTTTTAAACTACAACTAACTTTTGATAAATCTTTATATTATGTATATTTCTTGTGTGCATGTGTATGTCACTGAACTCCACCTAAACGAGTGGACCGATTTGAATGTTTTTTTTGCATGCGTTTGGGTGGCGCCAAGTATGGTTTAGATTCACAAATCAGTTTGACAGATGGCGCTGCAGTCGGTATAATATACAATATAGTAGCGTAATGTAGCGGATAGACAGTTAGGCCACATTGTTACACGTTACCATGACAACATATTGTTCAATAATGACAAGACAACGTCTGTCGGGCAGCTAGTAATGTATACTTTTCTCTTCACAGGTACAACGACACACATGTGTCCTTCCAGGCACAATTTCCTTTGAAAATCGACGGGCTTTACGAGCTCAAAGGAAAACTACTAATCCTACAAGTCACTGGAAACGGCGCTGTGCGTATTAAGACAGGTAATTTATTATTAAAGTATTATTTAATAGTAATTTGAATACAAAAAACGCAGCTTTATAAGGGCTCGCGATATTTTTAAGCCAGTGTAAGATTCCTGATACTAAGTTGGTTTAGTTTACCCTTATAGTACATCGTAAATCATAGATGGCGTTAGTTGTACAATATAATTCTTAAAGTTAATATTTTTTTTTATTAATTATTACCATTTTATATTAATATTAGATAACACATATTTACATATATTTAAATTACTTTGCTAAAGCTCAAACCCAAAAGTCTTTTTGTTTTTCCGTAAAGTTTACCACAAAAATGGACTTGCAGTAGCCTAATAATTAGGTATAATTAAATAGCGATGTAATTAAATAATTAGGTATAATTCAATAGTGATGTAATTAAAAAATTAGGTATAATTCAATAGTGATGTAATTTAATAATTAGGTATAATTCAATAGTGATGTAATTTACTATGTAATATACAGACGTAAAATTAAATGAAATTATCATAGGTCGAATTCCAAACCAAATTTGAAAGTCAGCCTATATATATTCTTTCCATATATAAGTATTAGCCAACAATTTTTTTTATTCAAAATCCATTAAAAGTAGTAAAACTAATTTGGCTAAACCTCTGTATTGCGGATATCTGTATGTGTCGGTGATCAGGCGATCCGACTGCTCCTTTTTTTCAAAAAAAAAAACATCTCATTAACAAAAACATTTTATATTTTCAGACAACGTTGGCCTCAATATGGTCATGAAAAAATCGCTCGTAAAAGGAGCAGACGGACAAGATCACTGGAAAATCTCAGGATTCGACTACACATACGACTTGCTCAACAGAGTTTCCATCGAGCTGGACGGTCTGTTCAATGGCGACGAAGAGAAGGGTAAGTTGCATAAAATAAATGTCGTCCTAACCGACTTCGGCTACGGCGGCCGTTTATACTTATATAGACGTACCATCTGCGCATTATATTATAGTACTTGTGTGCGTAGACACAAGTGCACTCTTTATTCCCTCATTCCCATATTCCTATGGGCCGGCAGTCCGAAACGACCGGAGAGAAATCAGGCGCAGGACCGACGCGACGGCTTAAAGTGCTCTCAGAGGCAACTCTGCGAACTTCCTGACTCCGGACTGTTATTAGAAATAGAAAAATCCCAATAACAAGTTTTTGCTCCTACCCGGGATTCGAACCCTGGACCTCACGTATGTGGTTGAACACGCTAACCACTAGACCACGTATTTAAAGAGTTACCTACTAAAAAAACACCTACTTAATCTCACTTATATAACATTATGTATATTTTTGAAACAATATCAAGCTCTTTAGAAGAAATAGCTAACGTTAAACATAACAACTTAATTGACGACTTTTGGTATAATTGGATACATTGATTTGAAATATATTTTTAATTTCTTTATTGTACTGTCGTGACATTAGTTATTCTATGCTCAAAGGCGCCGGCACCGCCTGACCTTCAACTCCGCCTTTAGAAATCATGTGGAACTTATAACATTTAAATGAAATACGGGAAAAACATTTATTAAATTATGAACTTAGTTGTATATTTTGATAGCTATCTGTTTCTAATAGTTTGTACATTTTTTCAATTAGCCATGTATCTAAAAAGAAATATTCTTTTTTTTTTTGTGCTTTGTGCATTTCATAAACTTTCTTTCTTCGTTTGAACATTCATATACGCATTAGGTGGTAATAGTAAACTCCCAAGTTTACCTACAATTAAGTCAGGATAATACAATTGTGATAATAAATATAATATTATTTTATAGTAGCTTCTGCACGCCGCTTCGCCTGCGTGGATTTCAGTCTTTAGAAATGAAGTTTCTTATTTATTCCTAATGAAGGATTCACAGCACCTTCCCCAGCGTGATAATATGTAGTCTATAACATGTCGACTCGACATGTTAGTACTATTCATGCAAGTAAATCGTTGCAGTACTTACATATTGAGTTTAGCCCCGATAAATATACAGACATACAATAAATAGAAAAATTCTAAACTCTTTAATTTTGGCTTAGATATCGATTGTAGATCACGCCCCAAGTGTTCTTTTAAAAAAATATTCAATGTACAGTTTAGACTTTATGATTCATCTAAAAGGTATAGGTATAGATATACAATTCTCGTGTCACAATGTTAGTTTCCATACTCGTCCGAAACGGCTAGACTGATTCTCAGAAAATCTTGTGTGCATATCGGGTAGGTTTGCGAATCGGCCAACATCTATTTTTCATCGCATTTCCAAAACTTACTCGGGCGAAACCGCGGAGCGCCGCTAGTAATATGATTATTATATACATATGATTTAATCAACGTCGCAGAGGGCCGCAGAACGCATGCACGTCTACGTCCATGCATGCTTTACTGATCATGGCATGACAACATTGATCAGTTTTCGTCATCATCATAGATACATTTGGGAATTTAAAAACTGTCAATAAGATTTTAATATCACTTGATAACAGTCAACAAATGTTGCCAAAAATAGTTGACAACCGGGTGTATACGTTAACGAAAATAAGCCACATAATTAGGCCGTCTCAGTAATTTAAAAGACAGGTTTTACAGATAAAATAATTTTTTAAAGGTGTGTCTTTTTCCCTAGCAGGAACTGGTCCTTTTTATCACATACTTCTTAATATTATAATATGTGAATAGTTTTTTTGTAACATAAGAAACTTCTTATGTCAGTGTGACTTCAGCCAGTTTTATTACTACCGATGGCCATAGACATCCGCATAGATGCTGTACAGATGCGTTGCCACTTTCCTCCTCCCTTCTTACGTCACTGGGATACAACCTACTACATTACCTACACATCGCACGAAACGCGACAGGACAGCTGTCACTACGCCGGTTTCGTGTAAGCGAGAGATACCTCCAATCACCCATGCATGCAGTGTGGCATTAATTACTAAAGTTTTCTATTATGAATTCAGATATAAAATATATTACCATTATTTATAGTGCTTATAGTATTTAAAACTAGTCTCAAAGTCTGCACCGTACGGAAAGTTTTGGTCAGGTGAAGGATATACAGACACAATAAGAAGCTATGATATATCTTTGAAATATGTAATATGATGTCATAATATCTGCTCTATTGATTCTATTTACTAGAAACTCGATACTGATAAATATTCATTAATTAATATAAGGTTTATATATTTTTAGTCCCAATAGTTATTGTATTTTGCTTACGACATTGCGTACGGTATTAAGTTCCATAGCAAGAAAAAGACAAAATCGAGTTCCCATATATAATAAATTTTGTAAATTTGATTTTCAGAATTTTTAATATTTCTCTTTTATTCTGTTATTAATTAAAATACAATATACGCTCTCGCTCCCGATACGCTAAATCAGATTACAATTAGTAGATACATTTTTAAATTTACAATATAGGGGGGTATAGAGGGGCAAATAGCAGTTCGAGCTATTTTCGTGAGTACGCCCATAGATATTCGCATAGAGGCTATACAGATGCGCTGTCCTTTCTCTTCCCAACTCCATGAGCCACCGGCTACTAACATACCGCACCAAACGCGACAGCTCAGCTGTCACTTTACGCCGGTCTGGTGTAAGTCACACCTCCCCGTGCCTGCCCAATTCGGCTGCAAGCAAGCATGCAGTGTGGCACTACCTCTTACAAAATTATGTGTCTTTAATTTTTTAATGTGTCATTGTTTCAGCGAAACCCTTGAGGGAGTTGATCACCACTAACTACAAAGAGATCATTGAAGATATTGGACAACCAATTATCAGGGACGTACTAAGCCTGTTGGTCAAGTATCTTAATGGTATGCTCAAGAAGATTCCAGTTCAAGAACTTGCAGCTTAAATTGTTTATAACGCTAATTCAACAATAGAATAAATTGGGTGTAAGAACTGAATCTTTGTTTTGCTGCCAATCCTAACGGAAACAATGTCCTAAATACACACTTATTTGTTAATGCAGGAGAATATATTAAGGTATGACATCAGGGCGCGGTTGCTCCCTAGACCT
>LUGF01057178.1:155597-182260 GCA_001625245.1 Calycopis cecrops | reverse complement strand
AAGTATCTTAATGGTATGCTCAAGAAGATTCCAGTTCAAGAACTTGCAGCTTAAATTGTTTATAATGCTAATTCAACAATAGAATAAAGTGGGTGTAAGAACTGAATCTTTGTTTTGCTGCCAATCCTAACGGAAACAATGTCCTAAATACACACTTATTTGTTAATGCAGGAGAATATATTAAGGTTTGATATCAGGGCGCGGTTGCTCCCTAGACCACTGGCACTTGTGAGTGCAATACCGACTAAAGCGGGCCGCTTCAGCCGACATACTTGAAGGATCCCGAACCTACAGACAGGTGTCCCTCTAGCGACGGGCTGACCTCAGCTAAAATGCCAGACTTATCATTCTTAGGGACTGTCCGACTGCATCTGAACAGTCTCTACTACGTCGGAACCGTGCAATGGGGTCAGATTCCTATCCTGACCCCTACCCTTCCAAAGGAGCAAGGTACCAATTCGTCCGGGGGTTGGACCCGTCCTTATCCCAAGCTATGTCTGCTGAATCAGAAGGACGGGTGGAGGAACTCTCAGTTGAGCTGGGTCGATTTTGCACCTGCGACATGGGGCGAGGTTGGAAATCTCAGCTGAGTGTACCCGAAGTTGGAGTCTAACAGTTGCGAAACCACTTCTCTCGCTCTGGGTTGACCTGATGGATAAGAGTTCAGGAGTACCTTATCAAAAGCAACACGGGCATTCGCGGTTATTTCTGACTAGCATGTTTCATGAGTATCATGATACCTGGGCAAAAGATTTTCTCCCCTCTGATGAACGTAGATAACAGGCATAGGGAGGACGTGATCAAGATAATGGTGATGAAACATGCCATTAGATACGTAGATTTTATCACCAGTGCGAACGCTGGCGTATAAACATTTGTTGGTCATCAATCATTCCATGAACCCATTAATTTCCCCGGAATTTCTGTCAAGAAGATTACTTTGGGGTAGGCAAATACCACCGTACCCGTATCTATTAGGATTCCAAGCCATGTTGGTTTTAATTGTGGAATTGCTTCGAAGCTGCGAATAGCTGGCGTAAATGAAATTTTAGTGTGGAGTAAAAATTGAAATGCGACGATTGCTCATTTCGTGTTGGAGCGATTTGGTTTCTTCTAATCTATATATATAAAACTCAAACGTGACATAGTCATCTATCAACGCACAGCCCAAACCACTGGACGGATCAAGCTGAAATTTGGCATCCAGGTAGATGTTACGACGAGGCATCCGCTAAGAATTTTTAATTTCTTATAATTAATAAGAAGAAGAAGGATTTTTAGAAATTCAACCCCTAAGGGGGTGAAATAGGGTGTTGAAGTTTATATGGATTTCGCGGTTGAAACCGAGGGGCACAGCTAGTACTCAATAAACATGTCTGTACTTTCAATATTTTTTATAGTGTAGGGGGACAGAATAGCAGTCGCAGCCATTTTGATGCTCGTGGACATCCGCATAGAGGCTAACAGAAGCGTCCTCCCTCCATCCTCCTTCCTTCATAGGCCTGCGGAAACTCACACACCGCACGCAGCGCGCACAACTGTCATTTTACGCAGGTATCGTGTATGCCATACTTCCGCGATCGTCACAGCTTGATTGGCCTGATATTTCCAACCCACTTATTCTCAGCAGCTTCCATGTAAATTGATTATTTATTTTAATGCATAATTAATTATTTTATCAATATTAACCGAAAAAATCAAATTTAATTACGTTGTCCTTGTGTTGTATTTTCGTCTAATAATTTCGTTATTAAGACGTTCAAGTTTCAAAATCATAGAAGATGTCTATGTTGAGTTGGAACTAATTTTAATAACTTAAGGGCCGATTTTTAAATCCTCAGATAAAAGATAACCCTAGGAATAAACTATCTCTGTTTCATTTTTTATTTCGTGTTTAAGTGGGATAAGTATAATTTATTCCTAGGGTTAATTTTTATTTGACGATTCAAAAACCGGCCCTAAGTAAATTAACTTTTTACCCCAATATCGTGCTTCAATTTTAAGTATATAATAATAGTAAGCACTCTTACTCTTATTATAATGTAGTACCATGTTGTATTGCAGCCGATTAGGCCAGCACAAACGGGGATATAACCTTACTTATATGATACCGCCGTAATGCGACAGCTATGCTGAAAAGTGTCGTGCAAATTGTGAATAGCAGGTAGCTCATTGATAAGGAAAGTCATGGGTATGCGGGTGCGAACCCATACGAACCTTAATATTCGCCCCTTGTGCCCATACGCCCCGTGAAATAAAACTGTTACCCATGCGCCCCTTAGGGTTATATACTAATGTTGACGAAATACAGTCTGCATAATTTTTTGCTAGAATAGTCTTAAAGTTAGTTAAAATCTATTTTACGATCAGAATATTTCTAGAGAACCAAAGTGTTACAAACACTGAAATTTCAGTAGGTAATTATAGATTTTGACCTTTGGTAATCATCAAAAAACCTCCAACTGCGTCCTCGCCCCCTGTACTATGAAAGTTAGTCGTATTCAATGTACATGTTTATCATATGAAAAATGTTTGTCGAGCCACGGCATGAAACTCGAAAGCCGCTTGACTGTTGCCAGGCGATAAAACGCTTAGTCAGACCAGCCGCCTCCGTCTGAACTGCGAGCTTTGTGGCGTTGAATGGAGCGCCACTTGCGAACGGGGCCTAAGGGAGGAGCGATTGTACTTTTAAATATTCGCCGTGTTGAACGAAGGATGCACTCCTCACGGAGAAGTGTAAACGTGCGTATGGTCGTACAATAACATTGACAGCTATACTGTCGCGTTTCGTGCGGTACGTAAGTAGCCGGTGGTCCGTGGAGGGAGGAGGAGGAAGGGATAACCTGTATGGGGATGTCTATGGGCGTCGGTAGCCATAAAAATGGCTCCGATTGCTCGTTTATACCTACTATATAAAAAATTACGTTGCTCTCTTTTATGTTATGAAAATAAACATATCCCATATCGATTTTTGTGGATATCATATTGGTGAATATGATTAATGGGAACCCGATCGTGCTGGCCTGATTTCGCTGCGATGTAGCAATAACGGCCTCTCTTTAACAAAAATAACAGCATAGCTCTTTACAAATTAGATTATAGGTCTTTACGCCATTAAAGACCTAGAAACTAATTTGTTCATCCTAAATAAGTGGCATTGATGATATGGTATGGTTTGATAAAGAGGGAAAGGATTTCTGATTCTTGATTGAAATGAATAATAAAAAATGTTATTACAAATAAATTTGTATATTTTCAATCGTTGTCGTAAACATCTAATCACGTTAAACCAGTTGGATGTTGGGTCGCAAGACTTGTAATACCGGTAGTTGTATCGTCATAATTTGTCCGACGTCGAGTGTTATTTAAGACCTGCATTGATATTGTGTGTTAATCTTTTTTTTTATAAGGAACCCCGTTTCAATAGTCAATCTTCTTAAAAAGCAGTAACAACATGAAACTAAGAACCTCTTATTAACAAAGAAGGTTTAGAAGGTTATTAGGGAAAGTGTGATATTGAGATTTAGTTAATATTGTACATACAGGTACAGGTTAGTCAAAGCGGAAGGCGAAAGTATCAAAAATAATTATTCCATTTCAAATTTGATAGGTCATATCGCCTGTGTGGATGCGCCGTTAGAAAAAAATCCCAGCAACGCAAGTTCTCACGCGGCCTTCTCTCACTTAATACGCCTCCAGTAGAACCTCCGTGCTCGTGTCGGGCCGGGATGGGAAACCGGAGCAGCTAGACACGACGTCGTTGGGACTGTTCAGAGACGGCCGGACGGTTACGAAGGAGGAGACGTCTGACCTTTTCGCCAAGGCCAGCCTGCCTCGGGAGGGATCCTGTTACCTGCAGATCCGGGACCCTTCAATTATAGTGGCTGAAGGCACCTGAAGGTGTTTAGTCTGTATCCCAACTGTTGAGTCCAATACTATATCTAGGAGCCAACCGGGCACCTAGATACCGTACATAAATGTATTCACCTGCTTCAACAAAAAAAAAGAAGATTATATTAACACCTGTGTGAGATCACAGTAAAAGTTCAGACCAAAAAAATAAACAAAAAAATCCTTAATCTTTACATTAGTTGAGTAAATGGCTTGTTACATTATATTAAATAACAAAAAATCGAGATGTTCCATGACTTGAAACCAGTTATAATTTATAATCATTGAATAACGTCATAGAAATTTAATACTATAAATACCAACAGGTGCCCCACGAATACGCCACATGGAGAGTTATTTTTAAATTTTATTATAAGTTTTAATTTTAATTTAAAACATTTGTGCCTAAATTCATTTTTTTTAATATTGTTCCTGCCCAACCCGGCTTCGTCGGGATTATTCTTCATTAAATAACATAATTAATATATCATCATCATCATCATCATCATCAGCCTATTGCAGTCCACTGTTGGACATAGGCCTCTCCCATAGCACGCCACTGGCTTCGATCTTCGGCTAACCTTTCCCACTTCCTGCCCACAGCTTTGCGTATGTCGTCACTCCATCTAGTCACAGGGCGTCCTACATTACGTTTGCCGGTGCGCGGTCTCCACTCTTGAACCAGTCGACCCCAACGATCATCGGTTCTGCATATAATAATCATCTTATAATTAATATATAATATTCTTTTATACTTATAGCATTTGAAATAAATATCGTTAAAAACAAAGAAAATCTGACATCGCTCTACCCTAACCTCTGGAAGGTTAGTTGGACTCTTACAAACTACAACTCCGCGTCGTCGGCTTTTTCAGGGCTCCGAAATGTCCAGGCAGGAAACCGCAAGGTGCCCCAAAGTGCAGACACATCACACTGCATGGCAGAGCATCACCGTCCGAATCTTTACCTATAGTGATGTCTATCTACTAGGTTGTAGAGTTAGTTTTAGTACTAAGTAGTGCCATTCTGCATACAGACGAATTGGGCCGCAACAACAGGTACCTCTCGCTGACACGATACTGGGGCGTAATGTGACAGCTGACGTGTGTCAGGAGCCGGTGGCCCATGGAGGGCAGAAGGATGGAGGGCAACGCATCTAACCTTTATGCGCCTTGAGGGCGTCGGTAGTCATGAAAATGGCTCCAATTGCGTGACTGCCGATGCCGTCTTAGACTCGAAAAAAAGACGAGATGTGTATGTTAAAGTGTATCGCATTTTTTTACATAGGCTAGGAGCATAGGACCCTAAATCATTATTTTAAGAACGTTTGTCTGCAAATGATGCTGTTTTTACTGAAGAAGGACTTTGATTATAACGTGCCGCTTGAAATGTAAGAAACGTCAAAACCGTTTCAAACGGAATGCCAGCACTAGGGCTACATGCCGCTTCCCACTAAAATTCATTTTACACCAAAGACAAATTTCCTGTGTATAGTAACAATAAAGTCATCCTAGTCCTATAGAGAATAGCTAACTGCGTAGAACATACTATATTATTCGAGTTTATTATATATTTAGCACTGATATGTAACTTTGTCTCATTTATGATATCGATGCATAATATTATAAGACTAATACTTGTTTGAGACTTTCGTGTTTATTACGCATATTGTAATTACTTTACGGGTTTTAACACTGTAAAAATTAAAGGCCAAAATATATACATTTGCCCGACGTTTCGACTGGGTTACACCAGCCGTGGTGCCGAGCCGACTGTTTTGGCTTTTAATTTTTACCGTGTTAAAACCCGTAAAGTAATTAAAATATTATAAGACTAATTAAGATGGTCCTAAGTCTGTAAATCTTTTGCTACCTATATTTAAAATTGATAATAGAACACGTTCCAACATATTATATTTGTCTGTTTATTTATTCGTCTGTTTATTTGTGCACCACAACACACCAAACGGATAAACGGATTTCGATGCAAACCTTACCAATCTATCAAGAAAATTCCCGGCTAGTTCAAAAATCCTTAATACCGCAAAGCGAATACTACCATGCGGGCAGAGTCGCGAGCACAGCTAATAATCTATATTTTATTTCGATTATAAGTCGCGACATTTCATTGCCACAGCAACACGTAGTCCAATTTACAGTTTACACGACTAAATATGAAGCTAATAATAACCTATCGCTTATAATTTGGACCACCAAACCGGTAGGTCTTCACCAGTAACAGCTTTGTTGGTTCGTTATGTCTTCCGTGCATTGAGCGAATAAAGTTTTCTTTGAGGCATTTACATGAGCGCTCTTTTCGCGCACTCAGGTTTTATAATGGCAAGTACATTTATTACACTTTATGCGCATGAAATGTATGAATTAGTTTCGAAAGGAATATGCTTCTTTTCATTTTCTGTTCTGCACAAAATATTAATATTGAAAATGTGAAAGTGATTTTGTTTGTTACACTTTCATACGTAGACTAGTCAAATAACTATCATTGTTACAAATCGAGTATGTACACATACATTTCAGAGTATAATGAAGGACTTATATACTTTTTTCGAAAAAAAAAAACAATATAAATATAATAAAAAAACGTTTACCAAAACGGCAGTAATGCAATGATTTTTAATCGTTAATCTACCTACACATATATATTTTTTTTCAGAATAATGCCCATTTCTTTAATGCTGTTGGGTATATAGATGATGGAGATGCTGATGTATATACCTAAACAGCAGTCCTGGCTTTGTGTGAAGACGATGTATTAGCGGTGTGAAGCTCTGTTTCTCGAAGACCACGCTGATTTCTGCCCGATCCCTTTATCTCATTGAAATAAGAAAATAAGAGAAAAGAGAGTGCACCGTTGTCGGCGGACTCACTGATATAGGAAAATGGGGGAAAAGAGTGCACAATTTTCTACACTTACAAATGTGCACTGTTTTTATTTCATAAACTGAACTGTTTAATTAATAATTTCTTAAGTGCCTAAATGATTTGGTTTTTTTGTGTTGTAAATGTAAAGTTCTTTTTAGTGTACAATAAATTAGCATTTGTATAAACGATTCACATACTTACTAATACTATTCTTTTCTTTATCTTTTATGTCTTTTTTAATTGATATTTATTTGGCATAGTTAATTCTATGAAAATATCTTCACGTTGAATTTTTTATGGTATAGGTGGGCAAACGAGCAGTCGGTGCCATTTTCATGACTACCGACGCGCATAGACTTCAGCATAGAGGTTATGTAGATGCCCTGAATCCTTTCTCCTTTCACGTCCATGGGCCACCGGCTACCTACACGCTGCACCAATTGCGACTGCACTTTACGCGGGTCTCGTGCAGGCGAGAGATACCTTCCGGGTCGTGCCGGCCCAATTTGGCTGCATGAAAGCATGCAGTGTGGCACTACCTCGTAGTAGATCCACTAGTAATTATTAATTAGCAGTAATCCATTGTTAATCTTGTATGCTATGGTTAGAAGTTCCTTTGTTTTTCCAATTGCAATCTTAGATTGTACGCTAAAGCGATTTGCTCTAAAAATAGACTGGCATATAATTAATAATGATTAATGACTCTGATTAATGATATTTCATTGATTATAGGTATATAATTAAAGACACAGGATTCATGACACCTAACAATTATCAGAATGATTGATTTGGATTAATAATAATAATTATCGTGCAATGTTCATACCACGTTAATCAAGTCATGTTATTAGTAGGTATTGTAAAGACAGGTTAGTATTACAGGAATCTGCTAGACAACGGAATTGTATTTAAGATTCTTTACAGAAACATATTAAATATAATATATAAACATGCTCCGCTAGTAGTAACACAATTATCAATGTCATGCAACGAAAATAGAGTTTTTATATAGCCCTAGATCCATGGAAACCAATAGGAATTTTCCTAACGTGACTACTATGATAAGATACGTTATGGATACCCCATCTATCTCTTCATCTCTCTCCACACATTCCTGTTCTGAACTAGATTTATTTCCGTTTGTATGTTATATTCTATAGCTTTAAGAATGGGTGCCATAATTGGTTGTGCGTTCTAGCCCTGCTTCTTTTCTCACGCGCACGAGAAAGTCTTTATAATCTATTTAGAAAGATTTAATCGAGGCATATGATCGATCGAACTCCATAGACATTACGCATCTCAGAATACTTTTTATTTGGTCTGAGCTTGGAGTAATTATAGGTCTCTCTACAAGGGTCTGAGGCATAGACTTAATAAAAAGTACTGAGGTATGAATAAACATAGATACTTTTTATTAAGTCTATGTGAATAAATGTAAATGTTCTGAGATTTTAACAGCGATTAAGTTACAACAAGTTACATTGAAGTGAATATAACAACAGGCGCTGATTAAAATAATTCTATAATAGATCTAATACTGTGCCTAGAGATATAATAAATGTATATGATTATCTTATTATCCCAAAAGGTTTCTTGGGATTATAAGTATTTTTATCTTTGCACTATAATGTATTATGCCTAAAGATGCCATAGCCAAAATTAGGCTAAGGACGTCATTATACAGTTATTAAAAAGTATACCTAACCTAAACTTTAATATTTATTGCGGAAATTTGTAGTCTCAAATTTTTATGAACATAATGGAAGCGATAAAAATATATTGGACCCAAACAATTACTTTTGACCTCAGCATGTACCTAAAGCAATATTTCTCGAAAATTTAATTTCATTTAGTCGCTCACCTGACGCCTTTCCGTTTTATATTGGCACCATAAATCATACCACGCTTGGAAGCTTTAACGTAAATTTTCTCATTCGTGAATTCATATCATAATCATCATCATCATATACGATATACTGCAGGGAACAGGATCCTTCCAGCGACAGTTGTCCACCGATAGACGACGCCGTCTGCTAATTCAGAGTGACGGGTTTAGAACCCCTCAGTTGACCTGCTCTTAGACTGGCCTCACCTCTGCCAGGCATGAGCAGCCTTGTCTGGCATAGCCTTGGTGATCACAGAGTCACACAAGCAATCCCCTCTCCACGGCAAGGTGGCAGCATCTTCGGGGGGGCGGGTGAATATAACTAGTCTAGCCATAAGCTCTGTCACAAAGAAAAACAATATTTTTTCAATTACAAATAACATTCACGCACGCATTTGCACAGCACGCACTCTTTGCATGGGAAAATTCTTCACTTGTTTTGGGGACACCAAATTGTCATGGCGTTAAGAGCAAGCTATACTCTCTAAAACTGACCATAAATTATAATCCAGCGGATTAAAATTAAGGCTAGGCGACAGCCAGTCCTCAGCTCTGATGAAGTCCAAGACGTTCGCTTCCAACCAAGACTGCGTGGACCGAGCTTTAGACGCGGCGCCGAGTCTTGCTTGTAGGACCATACTTGGTTATTGAACATGTTGTTTTTAAGGGGCTTAACTACTTTGTCAAAAATGTAGCTTGATACACTCGTGCCCATGTTTTCATATCTTTTCACAAAAATATGGCCCAGTCACTCCTTCGTAGCTAACACCCCATCAAACCATCACTGAAGCAGATACTACGCATGTTGCACTCTGTCGACAATTTTGTTTTTATTTTATTTTTTTTTTATAGCATAGGAGGCAAACGAGCAGTTAGGTCACCTGATGTTAAGTGAACACCAACGCCCACAGACATCCGTAAATTGGGAGGCTTCCTTAAAGCTTTGAGCATAAATACTGTAATTTTGTGTCAAAATTTTCTCATCCGTAAACAATTATTGTCTGTGGGCGCCCACCCATTCGGTCTACTACTTCTGAAGTAGTTGTTTCGATTTTACCACCCTCTTCATGTTCAATTTATCAGTTGAGAAATGACCAGTGCGTCTCTTATAGGCTGCAACCTATAAGTCTAGTCCTAAGTCAGCAACTTCTAAGTCATACTCTTAAAGTCTGCGACACGTTTCTAAGCGCTATCCTTATATCCTTAGTTAAAATCTTTTGCTTTCGGACAGGATTTCTTCGAATTCTTTCCCTTACTGCTTTGACCACCTTTTTCGTATGAACATTACATAGACGGCCAGATTTTTCTCTGTCACAAACAGTCTCAATATAGCTGTTAATAGCCCCGTACACAAACATTCGACTATTACCAAGTGTATGGAGAATTTTAAATATTGCATTTGGCTCCATACCTACTTTGTGTAATGCAATCACAGCGATTCTGTTCTCTTTATCATCCATTTTAATATCGGTAAATATTGTACAATGTATTGGCGCCAAAATGATGAATGATCAGAAAACACAATGAACAATCGTATAAAAATTACAGATTCCAAATTCAAATGTAATATTTTTTTTATTTTTAATTGTAACAGTATTTATGGCCAGACTTGCCCTTTGCCCTTTGCCCTTGCCCTTACCAACTAAGCCCCTGCGGGTGTCTTCAGCCACTATAATTGGAGGGTCTCGGATCTACAAGCAACAGGATCCCTCTCCCTCGGTGAAAAGGCCAGACTCCTCCTCCTTGGGGACTGTCCGGCTACCTTTGAACAGTCCCTACTCTACATTGGTACCGTGCCATGGAGTTAGGTTCCCATCCTGACCCCTGGTCCCAAAGCTCCAACGGGGCACACTACGCCAGTACGCCGGTCGTCCTAATCCACACCGCCATCTGCTGATTCAGAGGGACTGTTGGAGGACCTCCGACAATGGATGGCTGGTGACGGACCAACCTCAAGACCGCCACCCAAGGGCCAACCACGGCTGCAGAGGACAGGGAGAACGGGAACGACACACCGAGACATCTATCCTACCGCGATCCTTTCTGGCAGAACACTACGACCCCCGCACCTCCCTCGGACACATTCAGAGTTGGCATTGGGGCTAAGCCGACCTGGAGTGTCCCCTCCCATGACAAGGTGGAGGTCTGTCGAGGGGGAAACTAACTATAGGCCTACCTAGTATCTATTGACGCATAAACATTTACATAATCTGAGACTATGTCATCTGCATCGAATCGTCGTTGTCATTTATCATTCTATTTTCCAATCCAATCAAAAAGGTATTAAAACCTCATAATAACGACATGTTTCAGTGCAATACAGCAATTGTGACTCTAGCGCTATTTAACTGTCTATTGCAAGCAATAATTGAAAATGAAATCTAGTGTAGATTTATTAAATAAGATAATTTTTAATAAAAACAGGGCCTGATGGCATTGCACCGATAGTGCTGCGGAAATGTGCACCGACGTTGGCACCGGTCTTACTCTGTTGGCGTTGTCCCAAGCTCTTGGAAGACAGTTTTGGTGCACCCGATCCCAAAAAAAGGCGACCGCTCGGATCCATCCAACTACCGAACAATTGCGATTACCCCCCTGATTTCCAAAATTATGGAATATATCGTTAACTATCAGCTCCTGCGTTATTTAGAGAAACACCAACTTTTCAGCGACCGTCAATATGGTTTCCGTAAGGGACGGTCGGCTGGAGACCTTTTAACCTATATAACGCACCGATGGGCGGAGGCAGTTGAAACCAGGGGGGAGGCATTAGCGGTTAGTTTGGATGTAGCGAAGGCCTTTGACCGGGTTTGGCACAGAGCGCTCCTTTCAAAGCTTTCCTCATTCGGACTTCCCGGGTAATTACGCGATTGGATCAACAGTTTTTTGACAGATCGCAGCATCAAAGTCGTTGTCGACGGTGCATACTCCAACCTTAAACCTGTCCATGCTGGTGTTCCCCAAGGCTGTATTAGCTCTCCTACGCTGTTTCTCCTGCATAGAAATGAATTGTTATGCGGATGACAGCACCGGAGATGCTTTATATACTGGCCGCTCCAATATTTCCCGGGAATATGTTACCGAGTATCGGAACAAACTTCTGTCTGAAGTCCAGGCTTTATTGTCCAAAGTCTCGGAATGGAGCCGACAAAATTTTGTCCGTTTTAACCCCCTGAAGACACAAGTTTGCGCGTTCACCGAAAAAAAGTCACCTTTTGTCGTTTTGAAAACACTCCCCTGAAGGCCACAGCTAGCATCAGAATTCCTAAATGTAGTACTGTGCGGTATAAATGCCATTTTTTACCGCGTACAACAGTACTATGGAATCAGCTGCCTCCCTCGGTATTTCCGATCCGATATGACTTAGGGACCTTCAAGAAAAGAGCATTCCTCTTTCTTAAAGACCGGCTACGCTTCTGCAAGACACCTAGTCTTACGGATGTCTATGGGCGGCAGTAGTCACGAATCACCTGCTCATTTAATATATACAAAACTTTGAGTTTTAATTTTGGACAAAAATGGTTCTCCTATTCCTTTATTGTTTTTCTCCAAACTTTGGAATTCCTTGTCGCCTGAGATTCGTAATTGCAATAAACTTGGACTTTTAAAAAAGAGTAAAAAGCATTTTCTAATTCGTATGTAAATTCTTTATTTTATTTATACTTTAGTAATTTTATTTCTTATTTTATATTATTTAGGTATGTTTACATATTAGTACTTATACAGGGCTACTTTTTGGTCACCGGCCAAATTTAAAAATAAGGACGTAAACAATTCCAAGGGTGTGTTTTAAATTTTATCGTCTATTTATAATATTTTGTTACATAAAAATCGATTTGAAATGGTCCTTAATATACAGCGATCGTGGTTCATACGCGAAATTATCGACTTCAAGGTCAGTGACGCCAGCCGGGCGACACTCGCAAGTCATATGCCACGCGGTGACCAGAAAATAACCCTGTATATATTAGTTTATTTTATATAATCATATATTATGTATGTATATAATATTTATTGCATGTAGGTGTAGCATTATATTATGTACACTTAATACTTTGTTAGTAATAATGTATTTAAATAAAATTATTTCTATTCTATTCTATTTCTATTCTATTTTTTTTTGTACACCCAAGTAGACATGACCACAACTTTATAAACGTTTCTATGTATCATGTCTGCTGGAAGAGATTCCTGTATGGACTAAATTGTACCTTTGTACTTGCCTTGTAAATGTATCTCTATTTAGTTAATAAGTTAATATGTACATAAACTGTTAATAAATAAATAAATAAAAAGAAGGCCCAGGCGAAAGTTTGGTTTCGCTCTCGCTTTCGACTGCAGAACCGATTTTCCAACCGAGAATCAGTCGGGTCCTAATTAAAACACAAGATTCCAATCTCTGTACAATTGTGTTATGCTCGGGGCAACTTCACCGTCGGTTTATTCAGTTTGTTGCGATCTAAGTGCACGGCACTAAGCACTTGTGCCGCAATTTATAAACTCGCATTCAAGTCGCTCTATCGGAGAACGATTATCACAATTCAACTCTCATTCGTCTGTTCAGCTGGAATGAATCGCTCTTTCATTCAAGAATACCGCTAATTTGTATTCGTTTTAAATTGTATTACAGAAACATGACGTAAGATGTTGGTGATAATATCTACTTTGATAGTCTACTGTTTGTCGTAGGGCTCCAAAGAAAGCAAGTTTCATGCTAATAAGAGACGTGCATCATTGTAGCCAAATTGGGGGGTTACGATCGAGGGGGTACCTTTATTTCGCTCACTTGATTCATCTGCAAAGTGACCGCTGTAGCGTTTCACTTGCGAGACACTAGTGGCCCATTGGAAGTAGTAAGAAAGGGTGACACATCGGCATAAATTTGTGCAGATATATTGGTAAAAACTTTCCAAATTATTATTTTCGTACTAATACTGGGAAGAAAAGAAAAGCCTGATCTTGTAACGCGTAAACTAAGAATACTTAAAAACTCTTTACCTACTTTCTTTTACCATATAACTACGGATATTTTTATTTATTTACAATTGTAGGGTGATATGTCTCTCTCTCTGGCTACCCCATTAGGGACTGACATGATGTTGTTGTTCAAATACCCGCGGAACAAATTACCGAACGGTGTGCTCAGTTCAACAAAAAAGGATCATCAAAGGCGGATAATCTACTAAGCTTAATCAATTAATTAATCAACCCCTATTCATCCCTTTATGGACGAATTAATTTTCTCAAATTAAAAGGAGACCGAGTTATTCGTATTCTCCAATGAATTGAAAAAAGAATTCTGAAATTCTGACAGTATTATAAAAAAGATGAATGTGAAAATAAAAAATTCTTCCAAATGCCAGTCGAACTCGCACAGAGGGTATCTAACAATGGAAATTATGGCCACTACAGCTATTATATATTATTATGTTGATGACCTTGTATTTGTTTCCTACACAGATCTTGTGCGAAACCAACTACATATTCAAGAGATTACTTTTACTTAATTAAGGAAGCCGTTTTTTGCATTGCCCGGCGAAGAAATGGGTTAGTTTTAAAACACCAGCAACTTTTCGGATGTAAGTAGATCGCTAAAATTATAAACAACATCTGTTCTATGACTTCTACCATTCATAATAATTATGTGCACCTCATCTCCTGCTCTACCTGCATCATAAGTCATAAGTAGACTAAGCCTTGTAATTATGTAAGTATGGGCCTCTTATTTTATAAAAAAAGATAAACAAATATAAACCCTGCAAAACTAACGTTCCAAGTCGCCATAATATATCAACTTGACGTTCAGTAAAAAGAGGATCAAATTAACTACATTTTGTAGTACGTTTCTTGAGCTTAATTACCCTTTCCTGGCTTTGCATTTAAATGGCATTAAACAGGGAATAGAATTTGTGTGTGGTGCGCTGCGCGAATTTAAATTGCCACATTTTAATTATTTAACGAAAGATGTACATTATATTGTACTAGTCCACCTTCTTTACCTGTTCTTATTCTTGATAATATTTATGACGTGAATAAAATCGTCACGTCTTATAAATCTATCTTTTTTTCCTCTTTCTTGGAACTTGTCGGTTGGTAACTAAGTACCTACTGATTTGGGAATGGGCAAAAATTTGTATAAATCGGAAACAAAGCACATAATATATTTTCC
The DNA here is from genome assembly GCA_001625245.1 of Calycopis cecrops. Taxonomy (NCBI): domain Eukaryota; kingdom Metazoa; phylum Arthropoda; class Insecta; order Lepidoptera; family Lycaenidae; genus Calycopis; species Calycopis cecrops. Next base: position 167,433 of record LUGF01057178.1, on the reverse strand, counting down.
ACTCTTGTGTAGCCTTTAAGTAGTCTTAAATGTAAGTTTGGATATGTAATGTACTTAGTAAGTGTCCTTATTTAATAATCATACTGCCTAATTCAATAATCATTTTTTAATTTTTTTATATGGTTGTATAAAACCAAACCCATATAATAAGTACCATTTTTTAACGCTATTTAACTGTGTCTAAGTCCCATAAAAAAGGTACGATTTTTTTATTTTTAGGGTTGTGAGTATACACTGTACCGCTTTGACAAATAGGAGCGGTTTACGCGGGTGAAACAGCAAGGCGCTGCTAGTAAATTATGACAAGCTAATTGTACGGCAGCGGCTAATAACACAAATTAGTAACGCAGACTTGAACACGTCAAACAAACAGAAATTAATTGCTTATAATGTAACGTTTGTGTACAATATTCCTACTGTAGGTATAGTAGAATATTCGAACTATAGGTATAGTTATAATAATATAGTTTAGAACTATGCAAATGTTATAAAGAGGAAAGATTTGATTGTGTGTGTGTGTATGTATTTAACAAATAGTCTCTTAGAATACTGGACTGATTTAAAAAATTCTTTCACCATTTGAATGCTACAAGATCACAGATTAACGCCTATGTTAATACCACGGGAAAATGGGAAAACGGGTAAACTTCTAAACTCCTAAACAGATTGGGCTAAAATTGTACTTGGATATTTCGATGGTTTCCTGGATGCATAAAACATTAAAAATACAATTTGTATCCTGTATAAACAACTAGCATCCTGATGACGTTAGTTTTTTTATATTTTTATTTAGTCAATCACCACCGAGAGCGATCACTACATCCTGGGCATAATAAAAGTGGAATAATTTAAATTTGTAGACGTACGCACAAGGCTATTCAAATTATTACACACGCAATTTCTGTAATGTAACTATGAATTAGCAATTTTAAGGTTTATATCTTTTTTCCTTTATATATACCTACTGTTTTTACTTCTCACCCAATTTAATGATTATTTTTTGAAAAATTACCTGTAATAATCTGTTTATCTGTAATCGGATTAAATTACACACAGACGGACGAGCATACACACACGCACACATACGGAACGAAATAAGTTTCAAGATCCTATTGACTTTTGGAGTAATAAGCTACTTAACAGACACACAATTTGCCAACTGCTAAGTATAGGCCTCATCTCATTTCCGCCATTCTATCATAATAGGCATCGTGTATCAACTTTATTTCAGTAACTGGAAGAGGTAGTGTCAAGGTGCATGCATGTAGCCGAATTGGACCGGCACGATCGGGGAAGTACTTCTCGCTTACACGAAACCGGTGCTGTGCTGTCGCGTTTGGTGTGGTGTGTGAGTAGCTCATTGAGGGAGAAGGAGGAAGAGGGACAACGCATCTGTAAAACCCCTATGCGGATGTCTATGGGCGTCGATAGTCATGAAAATTGCTTAGATTTCTCGTTTGCCCCCTTATACTACAAAAATATAGTAATTTAAACTTGATTACTTTAGCAATCCATCTGATCGTCATCAGCCTATCTCCATCCGCTCCATTGATCAATCAGAAGCAACCCTCAAATCTGACATGTATTATCCTACTTAATACACCGAATTGCTGACACAGAATTTACAATGGGGAAGTAAATTCCCACAAATTTAATACATCAACTGCACGTCATGTCAATTTCACTATACAATTTATCAAAAACCCCACAGCTCCGAATTAGCCAACCCCATTGCAATAGTTCAAGAGCCCGTGTCTGTTAGGTTAACCACTAATTTAAAAATATGGGTATGTATCATTGTTACTCTAAAAAGCGGAGCGGACCGCGGAGGCACCTCTCGTTTACACAAGACCGGCGTAAAGTGACAGCTGTGCTGTGGCGTTTCGTGCGGTGTGTAAGTAGCCGGTGGCCCATGGAGGTAGGAGAAGAAAGGAGAGCAGCGCATCTGTATAACCTCTATGCGGATGTCTATGGGCGTCGGTAGTCATGAAAATGGCCCGATTGCTTGTTTGCCCCTATACCAAATAAAAAGAAAAATCTACTGAACAGATTAATCTAGATCTGAAATGATATACCTACCTAAAATATTTTTACAACAGTAACAAAAACAAAACATGTTTAGGTTAGTTCCCTAAAATATAATTATATATTTAATAACGAAAAAACGAGGTGCCTTTTAGATATATTTAAAGTGGGTGAAACCACGGGACACAGTTAGTTTAATAATAGATATAACTTATTCAAAAGAAATTGAAATGAAAATGCACAACAACTTTGAACATATTTTATAGAAATAATGTGAATGACACGATATAAAAATCTTGGCTTATGATATACATTAATTATCGTTTTCTATTTCGATGATTATCATCATATAAAAAAATAAATTATGTATTTGATATTTGAAAGAAAGAAAGAAAGAATGAATTTATTTGCATATTTCAATTACAGACAAACAATTCACAAAGGAACATGTTATTTAAGATGGGTTCAAATCGGTCTCAGGCTAGGTCTCTCTATTTGGAAAGGAGAACTAATTTTCCGTTTTCGTCGAGATTCAAAACCGTCGTGTATTATCAGGCAAAATAATGGTAGCTTTTTACCAGCAAAATAAGAACTCAAGAAGAAGTATCCGTATATTATGTATTGTTTCACATTTTATTCTAAAAACAAACTCTTTATATGCAACAAAGAGGAAAATCTTAAAATAATATGTGGTCAGGTAGTAGTTATCAGTATGACATTATAAGTGGTACCCTGTCAATTGCCATAATAAGTATAATTATACTTCCCTGTCAGCTATTACTATAATTCATGTCGTAGATTTTATTTTAGCGTAGCATGATAAACGAGTCATGGAGACTACCGACGTCCATTTACATCCGCACATACAGACGTGTAGCCACAAACCTCACGGAACGCGCGGGCACAACACTTATGGCGGCAGCATCTGATCGAGGGGTCACTCCGCCCCAATTCGGCTGCAATGCAGCCTGGCATTGGTTTTTTTATTATAATACTAGGGGTCAAACGAGCAGTCGGAGCCGATACCGCGCCGATAGACATCCGCAAAGAGTTTATACAGACGCGTTGCCACCCTTCCTCTTCCCACCGCTACGGGCCACCGGATACTCATACACCGCACGATACGTGACAGCACAGCTGTCACTTTACGCCGGTGTCGTGTAAGCGAGAGGCACCTCCCCGGTCGTGCCGACCCAATTCGGCTCCATGCATGCATGCAGAGAGGGGCTTTTTCTTACTACAGCTCATAGTCTTTTCACAAGAATTATTACTTACGAATTATATTATCAAGAAGCGTAACAGCCCATTATTATAAACTACGTCTCCCCGACTATAATAGACATCTCAATGAGACAACTGTTATCCATTATTCGCACTGATCATCTTAGTGGTTCCCGCAATCCCTTTGGCGTCTTTATAAACGGTTCAAGCAAAATGAGCTTTAAGTCTTTGAAATACATTTTATATTTAAACAAAGTATCAATGGTACCCAGATGTGCAATGAGTTCCACACGACTCCGTGATCGGAATATGGATTGAATAAGTTGAGGATGGGGTTGAGGTTGGTGTTTGTTTATGGTGTAGTCAACGAGCAATGGTGCAGCTCATGGGTACTGATTATTGACGATGGTGATTTACTGGTTAAAACAAAATATTATTTGGAGGTTGTCAACGGCTTTTAAAGGTTTAATTTTATTACGTTTTTTTATAGAATAAGGATGTGAACCTAACGAAGGAGACGTTTCCATGACTACCGAGGCCCGTCCGGCTACTTTTCTCCTCAGGAGCACAGCACAGCACGCGACAGCACACCTATCACTTTACGCCAGTATCATGTAAGCAGAGGTATTCTCGTGCCGGCCCCAATTCGTTTGCGATGCGTGGCATCGTGGCACTGCTTCTTCCTTAACCCTAACGTGCATTGGCTCAAGTGACCTCGACAGTATCATGATGACGGGTACAAAACAGATCGCTGCTTTGGAAGAATACTGTTATAACTCAAAATTAGTAAATTTTTCAGTACTGCAGTTTGAAGTTTTTTTTGATAGTTTTAAGTACTATAATTTGTGTGTATACAACTACTTTTATGTGTATACTACTATAAACTGTGGATATCCACACAATAGAAAAAAAAATATAGTATGTACCTAGCTTTCAAAAAAATTCAAATTGCCGTAATCACTCATTTTGAGTTACAGCGGTATTCTTCCAAAGCAGCGAGTTACACTGCGAATGTGGAGTGAAGTAGTTTCTTGGGAAGACCAAGACTAACGTACCGTGATCAGGTTGAACGGGCACGCTCCGAAGGTGACGTCTAGAGTCTTCGCAGCCGCGTATCAATGTGCAAGATAAGTGTGTATGTCGCGTTTCGTGCGGTGTATAAGTAGCCGGTGGCCCGTGGAGGTGGGAGGAGAAAGGCATCTGTATGGCCTCTATGCGTATGTCTGCCGGCGTCGGTGGTCATGAAAATGGCTCCGACTGCTCGTTTGCCCCCTTATACCATTAAAAAAAAAAAAGTGTGTATATATCGTGATATGTACTATGTACACTTAATACCCTTGGCCTGCCCCTTTAGTGAGTTTAATTACAGACTAGTTATTATGACTGTGGCTGTATAAAGCCTGTTGCTATTAAATCCTAGTTCACGTTATCGCACCTTGTTCCAATTATATATAAAACGAGTCCAAGGAGGTTATAATTATGCGGAGAATCAGCGTCGTGCGAAACACATGCCATGTCAAACCGGATATGCTGACACTATACTGGCCATCAATAGCTAAACATATGGCCGTGCTTTATTGCGTTTACATAGTAACTGTTTATTAAGGTGTTCGCATATTATATCGACTCGACGCCGAATCCACTCCAACTCATTTCGACTTATGGTTCAAATGTAAGCTATATGTTGTGTTTCTTAAGAGTATCAACGCTTTGTCGTCACTTAACAACTTACAAAGTTGACTAAGTTGGAGTGGAGTCGACTTTTAATCTGTGATTGTGTACCGTTTTAATAGTTAGGTCCTGTACTAAAGAAACGGGTGAACATCAAGTTCTCCATTTGAATAACGTTCTGAAACTGACAGTGAACATCCTGTCAAGGTTTTGGGCTACTAGTACGATGATGACGGCATTTTTTCGTTTTTTACACCAAATAACTAACATTCTTATATTTGTGTCAGGTTTTTTTTCTTTCCAACAATTTTACAAACTCTTTTTATTTTTACAATAATAATACTCGTCAAACTCTGAAGTTCAATGGCGGTTGTTAGATATAGTTGCATTACATATTTAGTTATCAGGCTAGTCATTATTAGTCAGTTTTTATGCCAAATTACTAATAATAGGAATATAATAACATAATCTAAGGAAGTCATGTTTCATTTTTTACGTCAAATTAATAATTTGACGTAATAAACAAAAATTCTACATCGTCACGATTGTCATCATTAGCAGCCAGAACAGGGACGTCTGTTGGACATAGACCTATGAATAAAGATAATGAATGTATATTTTAGTTTTTTTTTTTTAATATACCTGGTACCTCTATAATTCACAAAAATAAATGTAGTTTAGGGTAACCTATATTAATTTCTCATAGTAATTCTTCTTCTGTTTCAAGCCTTTGCAAAATCAAGTGTAGATTTCATCAGAAATATATTTAAGTTTTAATATCTCATCAAATTTGTACAAACACAGAAAAACAGCCTTTTCCAAACCTCTTTATATGATATATTATGTGTCAAAACCCTGTCTGTGGGAGAGGACATCACTTAGTTGACAGGTTTGACATTTGACATTTAACGGATTAAAGGACAAGGGGGCAAACGAGAAGTCGAAGCCATTTTCATGACTACCGACACCTCCTCCCTCCTACATGGGCCACCGGTTACTTACACACGGCACGAAACGCGACAGCACAGCTGATTCTAGATATGTCAAAGTAAGTACAGAGTCGAAAATAAGTTTAGTCAGTCTTAAGTTCGGTCGTATTTTCAGTTTCGTGTGTCAAGATGAATTTAAAAAAATATACGCAAACGAGCAGTCGGAGCCGACTAATGCTCATTGGGTGTTTCTGGTATATTTGGTAGATGTATTGCTTTCGTTCCATTCTACCCACCAAGAGAAATTGACTAACACACAGTTGTCACTTCACGGAAGGGTCATGCGAGAAAGAGGTATCTCAGGCATGTTAGTTTAATTTTTTTTATAGCATAGGAGGCAAACGAGCAGTTGGGCCATATGATATAAAGCGATCACCAACGCCCACAGACATCCGCAACACCGTAATTTCATTAATTTAGCTGCAAAGCAGCAATAAACCGACTCTTACAAAAGAGAGTACAGGAAAAAGTATCTTGAGATCTAGAGACTTTTCTGTTTAGATTCAGAATTTTTATTTTTATGCACAATTAGCAGCGCCCTGCGGTTTCACCCGCGTAAATTTCGATCCCGTGAAAAATATAAAATCATCCCATGGCATTCCACAGGAACATTTTTTCGGAATAAAACTGTCCTATGTGTTAATCCAAATTATCCTCTATGTGTGTGCTAAATTTCATGAAAATCGGTTCAGCAGTTTTTGCGTGAAGGAGTAACAAACAAACAAATGAACAAACAACCAACCAAACATACAAACTTTTGCATTTATAATATTAGTAGGATAAGGCAAAGATCGGTAATTTACTCACTCATGTTTTAGCAAGAGCTAGTTCAAACCCCATTACAGACGTATAGGGCCGGCACGACCGGGGAGGTACCTCTCTCTTACACGATACCGGGGTCAAGTGACCGCTATGCTGTCGCGTTTCGTGCGATGTGTAAGTAGTCGGTGGTTAGGGATGGAGAGGAAGAAAGAGATCTTTATGTAGATATGTTGGGCCACAACAGTCATAAAATTGCTTCGCTGTTTTTATACTATATAAAAAGAATATTTATTTCCATAGCATAGGGGATCAACGAGCAGTCGAAGCCATTCCGCAGAGAGTCATCTCTGCCAGCCGATAGCCATTTATTTGATTCTCTTTTTTTATTTATTTTTCGCTATCAGAGATAAACTGTGGCTTGTATGTTGGTAACGCTCGGATGTGACTATTTATTTACATGACACATAAATAAATATCCTCATACGATTATGTCAGAGAGTTGCGAGAAATGTTTGAGCAACAATTAACACTTTTATGTGTCTGACGTCATTCCCACAGTACGTGTTATAATTATGTAAGAAAACATAGCGAGTAGAGCCAAGATTTTTTTGTAAGCAATGTAAAAATGGATGGAAAAATCTCAATGGCGTAGCAAGAGGTAGTGCCACGCTGTATGCTTCACTCTTCAGCCGAAATGCGAGGACCTCTACACGACACCGGCGTAAAGTGACAGTTGTGATGTCGCGTTTCGTGCGGTAAGTAGCCGGTAGCCCCTGGCAGGGAGGAAGAAATGCATCCGTATCTGCGGATATGCGGATGTCTATGGGCTTAGATATTCGTGAAATGAGCTCCGACTGCTCGTTTGACATGTTTTGCTATAAAAAAAATTGTGGCGTTCAAGCAACCAATTTCTTGGAATTTTAGTTTCAACGGAGTCATATGGTGGCGGTGTGCATATGGATTTAAAATAAATACAACACAACATTACAAACAGACTCTTCGAACGTTTGCTGTTTGTCTTATTGTACGTATATACCTACCGGATAATACCGGATAAATAAATATACCGGCTTATAAGCCCGTATGTTTATTTAAAACGTACAATATTTTTTAATATTGATATAATAATAACTTACACAATATCTTAAGACAGAAAGTCCCTAAGTAGGGACTAAATAAATTAACCGACTTGGTATAGTATGGATCTCACAACTTTTTACGGTAGAAAAGCTTAGCTGCGAGACTTGGTTTTTTTACAGGATGTTTTTGAAGGGTTTTCACTTCTTTTTATAAATAGTCCTACTCTTTTTCTTTTTGGTACTTTGCGTCGACCATTTTACAAGTTCAGTTGTAGAAGAGTACAGTTTTTCTTCATATTTCGTCATATTTTACTATACTATACTATGGGAATGTTATTCAGTTTCATGGACTGAACATCTCTTTACTCCCATTATGCCTCATAACTATCTATCTTCACCTATTATTCTAATAAAATGCAGCTGCAAATGTAACTTTGTAATCTTAAATATTTATATGGGATTACAAAGTTATTCATGCAGTTGGCGTATCTGGAAAACTGGACCAAATTTACAAAATATTCTCATTTTCCCTTGGTTTATATAGTAAACACTGTAAATTTGAAGCTTCTATGTCTGCTAGAAGTGCCTTAAATTTAGGATGATCGGTCAGTCAGTCAGTCAGTGTCACAGTCACAACATGAGGCCCGCTGAGTTTGTTTTTCTTCTCAGGACAGGGCTAGGGTTGAACCGGTGGTAGATTTAATTGTTAACGTTCAAAAAGTAATTCCTGTAATTCTATTTTGAATAAAAACTTTTTCATTTTCATTTCATTCATTTTCAATGAGTGACAAAATCGAGAAATTTTGATAAGTTACAACTCTTAAACTACTTAATAACCTCGTAAGTCCCGACATTTATTGAATGACATTTGAAATGTATCGTGCCTATACAATGCCCGTTTAGTTACTGAAAATTTTGTTTCCTGTTTTATCCACAACGAAGTTATAGATCAGTCTTTCCCAAAGTGGGCGATAACGCCCCCTTGTGGGCACTAGATGCTCAGAGAGGGGCGGTAAAGGGCCAGAAACGACATAATTGTCTTTGAATATCAAGGTGTAATAACTAATAAGGGGGCGATACGAAGTAACTGATTTTCAAAGTCGGCGTTAGACGAAAAAGTTTGGGAACCTGTGTTATAGATGATTGTAATTGGCCACGGCCGTACCGCTTTTTTGCTCGACTTGCAGGGCAATGTAGTGCCCCCACTTCCGTGCCCCCAAATTATTTAATTTAACTAACGGAGTATAAACTGGTTCTTGAGGCAAATGGTTGTTCGAATTTTAATAACTTGATATAAAATATATTATAACCTATTGATGTCCTACATTTACGAGAATACTACTCGTTACAATAAAACAACTTTAAACGGACTTTATCGCTGTTTATTTAATTACTAGCCGCGATTTCACCCGCGTAAACTTCGATCCAAAAATAGAAAATCATCCCATGGCATCCCATAGGAATTTTTTTTACCTATGTGTTAATCCATGTTACCCTCTATATATGTGCCAAATTTCATGAAAATCAGTTCAACAGTTTTTGAGTGAAGGAGTAACAAACAACCACAAACTTTCGCATTTACTAGCTGTGCCCCGTGGTTTCACCAGCGTAAATTTCTATCCCATGGAAAATCATCCCCTTTGGGATGCCCAAATGAACATTTTTTCGGGATAAAAACTATTCTATATGTTAATCCAAGTTACTCTCTATGTGTGTGCCAAATTTAATAAAAATCGGTTCAGCAGTTTTCGCGTGAAGGAGTAACAAACAAACAAACAAACATACAAACTTTCGCATTTATAACATTAGTAGGATAACAGGATTTTACAAGCCTGATGTTTCAGAAGCCTTACAGCAGCCATGGTCGCGGGTGGTGTAAAGATTCTGAATCGATCTATTGTAAATGTAGATTAGATATTATAGATTTTTATTCTACAACGTCGTTTGTTTAGCTCCACGCTCCATGCAGCCGAATTGGGACCAGTACAACCGGGAGGGACCTCTCGGTTACAAGCTACCGCGACCGGCGTGAAGTGACAGCTGTCACAGCGTGACAGCTTTACGTGCGGTGTAGCCGATGGCCCATGAATGAAGGAGGAGAAAGGAAGGCGATGCATCTGTATTACCTCTATTCGGATGTCTATGGGCATCGGTTGTCGTGAAAATGGATCCTCGTGAAAATGGAAACTTTTCCACCCTTTACATTATTGTATAAAATAATAATTGTTCAGCAGAATTTTTCTGTATTATCTTTACATTATTAAATAATTTAACACCTTTTATTGCTCCTCAAATTTATATTTAATAAATGTAATCTACAATATATTTTATACAAATTTATATATTATATTTATATAAATTTTAATACAAAGAAATCACCTCAATAACAACCATCAAAGAAAACATGTCCGTAGCTAAGTAAGTACCTGTTGTGTTTCCTGCAATTAAATCAATTAAATCTAGATATAGATTAATATCTATATCTAGATTTAAATATTAGTATTCAAAATTCAGTACCTACCGGTATTTCTGGGCGGATACGACCTTGGGATCCTCAAGAAAAGAGCTTATTCTTCTCTCAAAAGTCGGCAACGCATCTCTTAGACCTCTGGTGTTACGGATGTCTGTGGGCATTGGTCATTTTACTTTACATCAGGTGGCCTAACGGGTCTTTTGTTTCCTATTCTATATAAGAAAAAAGTACTTTTGTTTTTAAAATGTTTCTTATTTGCAGGTAAACCATTTTAATACGGTACCCTTGAAACACTTAGATCAATATTGAGCTTTAATGTGTGTATGTATTTTCAAATCGTACCCAAGTAGTGAACCAACATCGTTGACGTTAATTTGCGTACAGTCAACAAACCGTGTATTTAATAAAGTCGCTCTTGAGAGCGAATCAGTATAAACAATTTTTTAGCTCTAAAAATGCATCCGTCTTTTTATAGAATTTGTTTTGCACTTGTGTTTTGCCTCGTAATAGGTTCTAATGGGGGTAAAGTTTTTTGTTGTCTATAAATAATAAAACAGCGCTAAAGTGTTCTATAAGTGTCTTAATTTTATTCTTTTACACTAATATTAAGTGGCAAAATGTCTTGCGAAGTATCAAGTTTATTAAACGATTAAATATTTTGTTTCATTGTTGGTGTTTATAGGTCATCGCAAAAAATCCTTGATTTATTACTATATGTTTATAATGAACCTATATGTTAATAAAAATGTAACGTAACGTCTAAGATTGTCGGCAGTCATGAAATTGGCTCCAACTGCTCGTTTGCCTTCTTATACTATAAAAAAGACAATAAAACGAAAATAATTAATGTTAAGCGCTTATGGTTGGTTTGGATTCAGATTTACTACTCGCTTACTTTGTTACAGATTTATCCGTACAAAGATGTAAAAAAGAGGACAGCAATTGTCTGAAGAACCTCGTCCAATCCATGATTACGACCGTAGCAGAAGGAGACCCTCAGTACGGACTCCATCCCCTTGACCCACTGGATATCCCACATATCGACTCCAGCTCGTCAAATCTGCAACTTAATTTAACTGATATCACCGTGACAGGGCTGAATGGATGCGTTGCCAAAAAAGTTAGGTAAGTCTCACACGTTTTTAAAAAATAAACTGTATGTCAGCCACGATAACCGACTGGAGTTTGCTTCTTCATACGAGCATGAACAGCAGAATAGAATAGACTAGACTAGAATAGACTAGACTAGACTAGCTATTTCAGTAATATATAAAAAGCCCTATAGCAAATTGGTAACAGTTTTATGTTGATGACGATAATCTAATATTGTTTATTATTGCCATAACGTAGGTTTAATATAAGTGTATAATTTAATTATATTATATATAATTTTTTTAAGGTACAACATGGAACAATCCAGTTTATTTATGAAACTAATGTGCTCGGTGGATTTGAATGGAGATTATGTAATGAAGGGGAAGCTTCTGTTTCTGCCCATTGAAGGCAATGGTAAAATGCGCGCCACTTTAAGTAAGTATTTTTATTTTTTAATAGCACTTTTTTGGTTCCTTGCCTGAAACAAAAACGGCATCATTAATTTTGTAGATCTTGTCCTT
>LUGF01057178.1:137565-150749 GCA_001625245.1 Calycopis cecrops | reverse complement strand
TCAACTAGTCAATCATAAAATACAAAACATGCGCCAATAAAATTTGCATGTATAATAAATGATGACAAATAACAAAATCGTTAGATACTAGGTACTGCAATTAATTTTGCAATATAATTACATAATTACTATTTATAACGATGAAAATTGCTTAAGGAAGCCTGATGTAACAATAACATCAGCGAACACTTAAAGAATATCTAGTTTACTGAAAAAACGGTATCATGGTAAATACAATAGAAGTGATGCTAATTAAATAGCCATTATAGGCAATTCCTGCATGATGTAATAGTTTTTAGATCTAATGAAAACTTGAAAAACCTAATGATTTTTTTTATGACATAGGGGGCAAACGAGCAGGTGATTAGTGACTACTGCCGACCATTTACAATTCATCGTTGTTAATCGCCCTAATGATTTCTCTGTCATAAACTTTGTAAAAATAAAAGGGATTCAAAATTGTTAACGCAAAATATCCAATTTTAACTATACTAATAATTTTTTTCACATATTTAATACAATAAATTCATTTAAGTCGTTTTCAACTCGACCCACTAGCCGTAATGTATCTAATTAGATATAAACCAATTGGTCGCCTTAAAATTATATATTTGTGTGACTGTTATCTGTACACTGATAAAGTAGATAAAGTTTTATAATTTAAATGAAATAGATAAAATTACATCTTTATACATATAGGTACGGGGTTACTTTTTGGTCACCGGCCAAATTTTAAAATAAGGAAGTAAACATCATTCTAGGCGTGTGTTTTAAATTTTATCGTCTGATTGTAATATTTTGTTGAATAAAAATTGATTTCAAATGGTCCTTAAAAATATATCGATCGTTGTTAGCACACGAAATGTATCGACTCCAAGGTCAGTGACGCCGGCCGTTGCGACTCGCGAGCCAGATGCCACGTTGTGACCTAAAAATATATTTATAACATGAGAAAGTAATTGTATCTAAATATTTTTTATTTTTTTTATATCATAAATAGAATGTATTATTGATTCTGAACCAAATCTGAAAATTTGGTCGTTGCCAAAAAGTAACCCTGTACGAATATTATATTTCTTGTGTGCGTGTGTATGTCACTGAACTCGATGCTATGCCTTAAACAACTGGAGCGATTTTGATGAATACGAGTATGTTTGTTTGTTTTGTAGGGGATTTGAGAATGGTTTAGATTCACAAATTAGCCCTCCAGGTGGCGCTGCAGCGTCAAAAGTCCTATGACAGAATTTAAGCGGGTGACACCACGGGGCAGAGCTGATAATTTATAATCTCGTTTCGGCAATATTCTGGTAAACCACCATCACCCCATATTAACCTAGTTCTGTTCTGTACAAAGAGAACCTAGTTAGACATATATCAATCTTTATAGATTAGTCATGCTTTCCCCACATTAATAATATATATAGCAAACAAACACGCTCTTGTACACAACCTTCGGATAGTGCCCGATCGTACTGAGCAGCATTCTAGTAAACGCAGCTAGAAATAATAATATTGGAATACATGGTTGTATTCGGTTATTATTATTTCTAACTCCCAGAACAAACATCACTACATAATATAAAACAAAGTCACTTCCGCCGTCTGTGTCTGTATGCTTAGATCTTTAAAATTACGCAACGCAAATCTTTAAATTTATATGAAATTTTACTTTCCGAGACATTTTATAAGTTAGCCTGTATCTATTCAATTTTATTTTCTACTCGGCTCTGATAGTTTTCCTATAAATTTTATTATATATACTACTTCTGTAATTTTTTTTACGAGTCCATATTTAATTGTTGAGAAGATAGAAGGGGAAGAGGACACTTACCGCTAATAATATATTGTATTTTAAAAGCAAATATTTCAGAAACGGATGTATAAATCGAAAAATGGTGATTTTGGCCAAAAAAGAATATTTCATGATTTTTTTTCCACTTTTTTGCCATAACTAATCTACACACACCTATACCAAATTACAGCTTTCTAATAGGCACTTATAGTTCTCTTAGTTCCTCGTTTACTACGGAACCCTAATAAAAATGATTTTATTATATTTTTTATGCCATTAAACATCCCCTTATTACTTATCATTGAAACAAACTATAGATTTTGACGTTATGATCATAAAAATGACTGCATTCCATGTACTTATTTTATTGATTTCTCTATTGAGTATAAGAACAGGGCATAAAAATGCACCAACATATTATCCGGCAAGATTCGGATTCTTAATCTATAAGCTATTCTTAACTCAAATCTAGTGTTGGAACGCGGCACCCAGGTTTTGCATACTCAAATACTTCCAGGGCCTGCTCTAATTGACTTTGAAAATGCAGTTTTATTAATGTATCTAATATTATCTTATTTTATCATAACCTAACCCTTCGTGTCTCATTTCATATTTCAATCTTTTTGAACTACTAACTATTACTTTGGCTTGAAGCTATTACTTTGGGGGGTTTTCTGGAAGAAACGATTTGTGTACGAAGTACACGAAAAACATGTGGTGTGTCATTCTGTGAAACAGTATTTATCGAACCACGTCTCTTGTACACAAAATCAATGAGCCAACTCTAGTCGCGTGAACGGTCTGACACACACATTTTTTATTCACCGCTTCGTTATCACGAAATGTTTTCAAAAATCAAACTAATGATGGAACAAGCCCGTACCGTGCGGCATGCAATCATTATGTACGTAAGTGATTGCCGTAAACTTACAAACTGCATGCATTTTTCACATGACGTGTCTCGCAACCCGCCAGTATTTATTAGTTTTCAATTTTCCCAGGCGAATGAACTGGAAAAGTCGTTGGTGAAATACGAACATATGTGGGGCATTTCTGTGGTTACTTTACGGGTTTAAACACGATAAAATATTTATTAAAGGGACTAGCGAAAGTGTATAACTTTGCTCGAAGTTTCGGCCGGATTACACGCACTTTATTACAATATCTACCACGATTACATTATCCCGTTGATGTATAGCAGCGCACTGCGGTTGATCCCTACAACCAGTTTTGTCCGTTTCTATTTGTATGTGCCCTTTTTTTGTTTACACGGCCAAATTGAGCCGGCACGACCGGGGAGGTACCTCTCGCTTAGACGAGACCGGCGCGGCGATAAGTGATAGCTGTGCTGTAGCATTTAGTGCGGTGTGTAAGAAGTCAGTGGTATATAGAGGTGAGAGGAGAAACGATGGCAGCGCATCTATAAAGCCTCTATGCGGTTGTCTATGGGCGTCGGTAGTAATGGAAGTGATTCCGACTGCTCGTTTGCCTCCCTTTAGCATAAAAAAAAAGAATTGCCTTCGTGGAGATGCCCCGGATAGTTCAGTTTTAGTCACAGCCCTCATAAGGGACCAGACTTCCCCTCCAGCGGTCTGTGTTGAGGAACAAACCTAGCCCCGACGTCAAGATCGTGCTATGGGGTCAGATTTCCATCCGGACCCCTTTGTCGACACATGGGTTATCAAACATCGAAAATATTTTACAGCTCGAAAAAGTAGTAGCAGGAAGCTAAAATATTGTTCCAAATCAAACAAACAAACCCTTGATTTTTATAATATTCGATATTTGAAGCTTTATAATATTAGTTTACACCACATAGTAGGTACATCTAGTAATAACACTACTGTACATAAGTACACACACATATTATTATAATTAGCAATAACAAGATAAGTTCTATTCTTTTTTGTGTGCATTCCGCAATCAATCTAGAATATAATTGACGTTGGTTCTATGATTTTTCTGCCTTTCTTAACGATTTTGCTTTGTTACTAACTAAGAACTTAATTACAAATGTTAATGTCATTTTACGCTCAATTACCTTTCACATGTTTTGAAAGATGTTATGTGTGAAAAAATCCAATTGATTTTTCTCAGTAGTTATGCTGTGTTCTTCGTAATATGGAGAGAATAGACGTAAAAACAAAAATCATTATGTTCAACTTTTTACTACAAAAAACATAAAAAACTGTTACAGACAAATAAACGATCTAAAGAAAAAAACTATATGTATGGGATAGCTGTGTTGACAGTAGATGTAAGTGGTAGTGCCACACTGCGTGCTTGCATGCAGCCGGATTGGGCCGGAATTGTATAAAGGAGGGCAGCGAATTTATATACCTAGCCTCCATACACCATGAAAAAGAGTAGCTAGTGCTAGAATACAAAAAAGTAAAAAAATACTTCTATGTATATAAATATCATGCCTCAATCACTACATGGAAGTTTAATTTTCTTTAATTTTCTAAAAACAAATATGACTCTCCGAACAATTACGTATAATGTTGGCTAATATCTATAAAAATATTTTTATCTGATCTCGTATTAGATTAAATTATTTTTTCTAATACCAATTTAGTAAAATATATTAGCAACTAGTTGACCCGACAGCCGTTGTCTTTTTTTTTTTATTTAAATTTGTTTATACAGTCTTGTAACTTAATATATTAGGTACATAGCCTCACAAAACTACTTACGCAGTTTGTCTGTGAGATCTTCAGTCTCAATTCAATTACTTGTAAGTATGTAATCCTATTAATATTATAAATGCGAAAGAATGTAAGGATGTTTGTTACATGTTGTCATGGTAACGTGTAATGTTATGTGGCCGAATTGTCAATCAGTTATTTTGCCCTACTATAGTGTTTTTGAAGTCGAGATGCCGACTGCAGCATTATATATATATATATATATATATATATATTAATTATTAAATTATAGCCTATATGTTACCGACTAATATTTATATAATAAAATAAAATCATCGAAAGCCGTCCAGTAGTTTATGCGTAAAAGCCGCACAAGACATACAAAATAACGTCTTCTACAGTTTTATTATACACATGTATAGATTTAAAACATTAAAGCTTAATGTCGTCTCGGAAATTTAATGATTTATGAGGCATTCTTCCACACATATTGTATTGTGCTTTTTAAATTAGGATATTTCATGACATTTGCTTAACGAGCTTAAATGAATTTTGTAAGAGATAGTGCCACGCTGCATGCTTGCATTGGGCCGGCACGACCGGGGAGGTACCTCTCGCTTACACGAGACCGGCGTGAAGTGACAGCTGTGCTGTCGCGTTTCGTGCGGTGTGTAAGTAGCCGGTGGCCCATGGAGGTGGGAGGAGAAAGGGGGGCAGCGCATCTGTATAGTCTATGCCGATGTCTATGGGCGTCGGTAGTCATGAAAATGGCTACAACTGCTCGTTTGCCCCCCTATACCATAAAAAAAAAAAATGATAAAAACTGTAGATACACGATTCGATGGAAAAAACTTAGAAGGTTATTGGTACTTGACTCTTGATGAAAATGTGAAAATCAAACCTTAAGTTCAATGTATACAGTTCAGTTAGACAATTTTCACTAGAGATGTAGGTTTTCAAGTTCAATCTGAACAAATTTAACCATAAGAGCATGTACTTGAAGTCTAAATTACACTTATGCAAATGAGCTATTTTAAACTGTAATGTCAAATAAGATGCCACTTTTGTGAGCTGAACGACAGACGTTGGCTTGTCATTATTGGAATATGTGCTTTCATTGTAACGTGATAATTAATAAAATAATACTTATTTTTAAAAAAAATATTTTTTATTTTTTTCTTTTATTTTGTATGTTTCATGTTGTTATATAATTGTGTAGCAATTTTGAGCAAATTTGAGCATTGAATAAAATTATTTCTATTCAATTCTATATTCTGTGGCTGAACTGTCAACCCGTTACTTTACTCTACAATAGTCTGTTTCAAGTAGAGCTACCCACTGCAGCAAGTATAACTGATGTTCCAAAAGTAACGCAAGATTTGAATTTGTCGCCATTTGTGCAGTAATCCTTTGGCAAACAAAAAATATATTTGCATGCTGACACTTTAGGGTTACTAAAATGGAGGGTACACGATAGAACAACGTATCACTATTGAACAATATTCAAGAACAAAATAAAATAGGCTTTTAGGTCGTAAAATCTCTCGTTTCGGTGACCAGAATTGGCCGATCGTATGATTTAACACAATTATATTTATTTTAATGGGTTTATTTGAAACCACCTGTGTATTAAAGTAGAAGATTCAACACTGCATCAATGAAATTCAGTCACATTTATGCAAAATGTACATGAATTTCGACAAACGAATGCATATTTTTATCATCGTGTCTCCTCGATTCCAGAACACTCCCCTCATAGCTACAGCTAGCATTGGAATACTGGGCGTCGACATATCGAGTAACGTTCAGTTTCGCGGTCATTTGGAAGTGAAGGCTAAATTAACGTCGCAAAAGCTAGGTGTGCTCAGCAGGGCGAAGCAGAACTTCACACCAGCCCATCGGCTGCAACTTTACAAAGCGCAAGTCCGACCGCACATGGAGTACTGCTCTCACCTTTGGGCCGGAGCCCCGTAATATCAGCACGTTCTATTTGACCGTAAACAGCGAAGAGCGACTCGAATCGTCGATAGCCAGTGTCTCACCCGCCAGCTTGATACTCTTGCCTTGCGTAGAGATGTCAGCTCGCTGTGCATCTTCTATCGTATTTATCACGGGGAGTGTTCTGAGGAATTGTTCGGATTAATACCCGCAGCTGAATTCCATTATAGGACTTCGCGCCGAAATTCCAAATTCCACCGTCACCACCTAGATCCCCCGAAGTCTACTACTGTGCGCTATAAGCGTAATTTTATCCCACGCACCATTTCAATATGGAATCAGCTGCCTCATATGCTATAAAAAAAAATATGTGCATGCAAAGCAGCCCTGCAGGCTATTTGCCTGGTATATTATTTCATAAATAACCCTACTTTATGATTCAATAAAAAAACATAAAAAAGGCTAAAACTGGGTTTTCTGTTTAATTTTGGGACGTCCGCTATATTGATAAATTATAGTCTATATATTATTAGCGAAGACTAACAACTATAACAAAAAAAATCATCAAAATCCTTTTTACGCAAAACAGACAGACAGACAAAAATCTTTCTACAGTTTCATTATATTATGTATAGATAATCTAAGGCTTTTAACATATTTTGTTAAACAAGGCACGTAGAAATATATGCGATTATATATACAATGCACGCAACTTAAACCAGATTACGATAATTCTATAAATAAAATTTTTGTCCTCAAGTTTTGTCATAACAGTCTTTTTGTGTGTTTTTGTGTTTTATGTGCCTACTGATAAATATAAAACCTCTTTCGACGAACGCCAGCAATATTTTAATAAGTGTAATATAAATAATAAATATACTAGTTGTGTAGTAATATGTAATAGTAAAATTATGTTAAGTATTCTAAAATGTGATCAATATCCGTCTCAAATTTTCTGTACTTTCTGTATTTTCTGTACTAGTTTTTGTTAGAATAACAAACGTTTCGCGTGCATATGATATCAGTAGGATTATTTTTTATTTATATGCTAGCTAGCTATGCCGCGGTTTCGACCGCGTAAATTTCGATCCCTTGGAAAATAGAAAGTCATCCCATGGCATCCCGTAGGAACATTTTTTCGCGATAAAATCTTTGATAATCCAAGTTACCCTATATGTGTGTGCCGAATTTCAAGAAAATCGATTCAGTCGTTTTTGCGTGAAGAAGTAACAAACAAACAAAAAAACATACAAACTTTTGCATTTATAATATTAGTAGGATTTGGCACCAATACGTACAAAAAACCATAAAAAACACAATGAAGAAAATACTCGTAGACTACAAACAATAAGTTCATATTTTTATTAAACTTAAGGAATTTGGTCATGTCGCTTTTTAAAACAAATATAAGTTAGGCTAAAAATTTTTTTAAAGTTCCAATATTCACGAGTCAAAAATAAATGTGAAAATGAAGCCTTTCAAATAAAAGAAATAGTAAACGTTGAGGATAACAGGAGCTTATTATCCCAAACCTGAAAATAATATTTATAAACTCTACAACTCCTACGATTTCTTGTTTTTTTTTTAATTTTAAATAAATTGTATAATATATATAATAAAATAAAAAAAATCTAGTTTTTAGGTCCATTTTGAAAAGCTTACGATCCAAGACACCAATTTATCCCAGTATTTTGAATACAAGATACTCAGATGTCATAGAGTTTTATACATGGTTGTGGGTAAATGAAATAGCATTATTTTAGTTTCCATTTTAATTTGAAATCAACAATGTATGTAACGTATTATCAATTCGTGCTTGCATGCACGCTAATTCCGCAAATCCTCTAATGGGACTGTTGCAAACATGCTGTTGAAGTTTGAAAATATCTTGCTAACCACTGCGTCAATCACCTTAGGACCAACTTCCAATATAATTTCGTTGCCACTCTGCGCTATCACTTCTTTAGCCGCGGTGGCTGGAAAATGTGAAAATATTTAGAAATTTGGTGATTGTTTAAGTTAATTAGAGGTTTTATTGCTGCACTGAGGAGGGCAGCCTTGCTCACACAATACCTCCTAAAAAGTGATGGCTATGTTATCGCGTATTATGGTGGCCTATTGTCCATGCGGATGGGAATGGTAGCGGTAATCACCAAACTCCTTTATCCAGTTAGTGAGAGGTAGTGCCACGCTGCATACTTGCATGCAGCCGAATTGGGCCGGCACGACCGGGGAGGTACCTCTCGCTTACATGAGACCGGCGTGAAGTGACAGCTGTGCTGTCGCGTTTCGTGCGGTGTGTAAGTAGCCGGTGGTCCACGGAGGTGGGAGGAGAAAGGAGGGCAGCGCATCTGTAGTCTATGCAGATGTCTATGGGCGTCGGTAGTCATGAAAATGGCTACAACTGCTCGTTTGCCCTCCTATAAAATAAAAAGAAAAAAAACCATTTATAAGAGGAAATATGCTTTATTTTAAAATTGAGATCATTGTTGATGTGACATCCAGATGACAAAAGATCTCAATTGTGTGTGTTTGGATGTGGACGCCTGCAGTTAAAACTAAATTAATATACTTACCAAGAAGTTCGTTTTCACTGAAGAGATTTTCAAACACTACGTCAGATTTTTCTTTCAGTTGGAACGTATGAGGTTTACGTTCAAAATGCCAATGTGTTTTGCCATCTTTTCCGGGATTCTCTTTGACGTCAATAGGAACAGTAATCTCCATTTTGCCTACAACAAATATTTAATATCAAAAGCAAATTTAAGGCTGATTCAAGGAGTTGGTTCAGTTGAGTTATGTTATGTATGCAATTTAAATTACAGGTCCATTACAACTTTTAAAATATTCGATTGGGTTCGATGGATTATAAGAAATCAAATTATGGCTTATCTATATTTTAACCTGAAAACTTTGAGAAGTTGAAGTTGGTGGTATAAATAACAGGCAAACAAGCAGGTAATAGGTGGTTGTCGCTGCCCGTAGATATCTACGAAAATATTATGGTGCAGCTGCGTTACTGGTCTATGAGATTTGAAGTTTGTCAGATCAGTCTGAAGGGTTTGTCTGATACCAACCGATAAATATTAGCAGAACCATTGCTCCAGATGCAATGAACAAACCATTGTTGAATAATGAAGAGGAGATGTTAATAATTGAATACATACATTGATAATAAATACTACTAATCGCCCCTAGATCGAAATTTGATCTAACCGAAACTTTTTTGTAATTACAAACTAAATATCATATTATGCCATATTATGTCATTGTAATTAAGGTAGAATAATCAATGCACAACATTAAATGTGTGGATATGTGCGCGAAGTAGTGTGGGCTGTGGTGTGGGTTTCGACTTATTTAATTAACATTAAATTAATATAATTAATAATAAAAAAAATTGATGCATGTTATATTAAAGTAATAGCTTTCTGTCAATTCCTTACGCGTAATAATAATTGTACCAAATTTCATTTTCCTCTGTCCTCGCAATTTTCGTAAAAAGGGATCCAAATTTTTTGTTTTACTTATTTACCAGCTTCCCCCGCAGCTTCGCCCGCGTAGATTCCCACTACTTAATGGATGTTATTATACACACAAATCTTCCTCTAGAATCACTCTATATTAAAAAAAAACCCATAAAAATCTGTTGCGTAATTTTAAAGATCTAAGCGTACAGTCAAACAGATGGGGGAAAAAAACATTGTTTTAAACTACGTAATGACTAGCTGGTTCCCACGACTTCATTGGAGTAGCGTAGTTCTATTATAATGACAGTGATAGAGGCAACATAAAGCTGGCCGTGGGAAAAAGAATCTGTTCTTAGGTCCACTCCAGCAGCTTTCAACGTTTGTCCCTGTGACTTATTTATCGTCATTTTAATGCAAGTAGCAGTGCACAGGGCATTATGTGCGCTATAACTCAAATGAAAAATTGTTAGGAATGAGTGATATACACGGTACAAATTCACCGGTGCCACATTCATAAGATCATAACAACACACTCCTTTAAACGTTGAGGCCAGTTATCAATAGAAGCACGCACACTTTCCTTGGGGATATTCTTTACTGTCAATTGTATTGATTGTTTTAGGGATTCCAAATTATCATTCTCAGCAGTCTCATTTTAATTCTAATAATTTATTACATGACAAGCAATTTGGTTTTACAAAAGGACGCTCTACTATAGATGCTGGTGTCAGTTTGATTACTTCTATTTTTGGGGCGTGGGAGGACTCGCAGGATGCGCTAGGTGTGTTTTGCGACCTCTCCAAAGCCTTTGACTGTGTACAGCACGAAACATTAGTCAGGAAATTACACCATTATGGTATAGGAGGCGCGGCGCTCAACCTCTTGACTTCATATTTAAATAATAGAACTCAAAGGGTTGAGGTAAATAAAAAGAGGTTGACCGGCACTAAAATAGAAATGGGGGTCCCACAAGGGTCCATTCTGGGACCATTTCTTTTCCTAATATATATAAATGACTTGCCCTATCTAGTTAAAGATAATCAAGAGATAGTCCTATTTGCCGATGATTCGTCTTTTATTGCTAAACATAAGCGACAACAAATGAATTGTGACGAAGTAAATAGTTCTCTCTCTATGATTGCACATTGGTTTAGTGTTAATAATTTACTACTGAATAGTAAAAAGACTAAATGTATGAAATTTACCTTACCGAATGTTAGACAGGTTCCAACCAATGTACTATTAAATGGTGAAACTCTAGATCTAGTGAATTCGACAATATTCCTAGGGATAACACTAGATTCTAAACTGCAGTGGGGTCCCCATATCACTAAACTTGCGAATAGACTTAGTTCTGCAGCATTTGCAGTTAGAAAAATTAGACAAATTACTGATGAATATACTGCAAAATTAGTTTATTTTAGTTACTTCCATAGCATTATGTCTTATGGCATACTGTTGTGGGGAAATGTTGCCGACATAAATGCTATTTTCGTGCTGCAGAAGCGAGCTATTCGGGCAATATATAAACTAGCCTCTACTACGTCGCTTAGAGATAAATTTAAGGAAATTGGGATACTGACTGTTCACTCTCAATACATTTTAGAAAATGTTTTATATGTACGAAAGAATATTACTGAATTCAATGAGAAGAGTGCTAATCATGATAGAAATACTAGGAACAGGCACAAACTAGATGTACCATTTCATAGACTGAGCAAAGTAAAGAATTCCTTTAGGGGTCAATGTATACGCCTCTACAATAAAATCCCAGAAAGCGTTCAAAAACTCTCAATCAACAAATTTAAAAAAGTAGTTAAGGAACGCTTGTGTGGTAAGGGTTATTACAAAGTAATAGATTTTATGACAGATACCACACCTTGGGAATAGTACCCTCCTCCCAGGCTACTTCTATACAAAAATAAATGTAAATTATATTTTTTTAATGTATATAAATGAAGAATGTGAAGAAATGAATGAGGCCCGCTAAGTTTGTTTCGCCGGTTCTTCTCAGGACAGGGCTAGGGTCGAACCGGTGGTAGATGGAAATTTTTGTCGTTCAAAAAGCAATTTTTCAAATTCTATTTTGAACAAAAATATGTTGATTTTGATTTTGATTTCATGGCGCTTAGAGGAAGCTGTACTGTAATGATGCCGCAATCGTCTTCTCAGGGCGTAGCTCTCCTTTGCGCGGCGGCACCAACTTAACTAAACTAACTATTCTAATCGGAACTGTCCCAGCTGGGACTTGGAGATAATAATATTTCATTTATTACTTTATATTGTATCATGAATACATTTCCTTTTTTATTATAAAAATCCTAACTAAGATATATTTTCCATTCGCATATATTTCATCTTGCAGTCAGAGACATTCTGTCTCGCAGTCTATCAAAATATAATCTCGAATAAATATTTTCTCTGTCAAAGAGAAAATATTCAAATTGTTCTTTTTCTTTTAAATTCGAATTGATATGTTTTTTTTTTATTAAAAAAATAATCGTGGTTCCCCTCATTAAGAGTATGGAGTTGTATGGACCACTACACTACAGTACTATCTAAAACTGACAATAAATCATAATACAGCGGATTAAGATCAGGACTAGACGACGGCCAGTCTTCAGCTCTGATGAAGTCCGATACGTTCGCTTCCAACCAAGACTGCGTGGACCGTGCTTTAAGACCCGGCGCCGAGTCTTGTTGGAAGGATCATACTTAGTTTTTGAAAATGGTGTTATTAAGGGGCTTAACTACCTTCTTGAGAATGGTATCTTTATACATTTGTGCCGATGTTTTGATACCTTTTTCACAAAAATAGGCTCAGTCACTCCTGCATAGCAAACGCCCCACCAAATCACAACTAAAGACAGACAATGCCCACGGTTCACTCTGTTGACTAATTGGGAGGCTTCCTTAGAGCTTTGAGCATAAATAGTGTCATTTTGTTTGTTAAAATGTTGCTCAATGGTAAAAAAATTCTCATCCGTAAACAAAATTCGCTTATGGCTTCAGTAGTTGTTTCAGTTTTACCACACCATTCATCTTTAATTTTTCAGTTGAGAAATGACCAATGCGTTTCTTATAGGCTGCAAGTCCTAAGTCATTTCTTAAAATACGCGACATGGTTCTAGTTGCCATCATTATTTACCGAGATAAAATCTTTTGCTTTCGGACAGAATTTCGTCGACTTCTTTCCCTTACTGCTTTGACCATCTTTTTCTTACGAAGACTTTTTTCTTTGTCACAAACAGAGGAAGTTTCATTGTACCTATTAATAGCCCAGTACACAAACATTTGACTAATACCAAGTGTATGCAGAGTTTCAAAAATTGCATT
>LUGF01057178.1:124358-136564 GCA_001625245.1 Calycopis cecrops | reverse complement strand
TAAATTAATATACTTACCAAGAAGTTCGTTTTCACTGAAGAGATTTTCAAACACTACGTCAGATTTTTCTTTCAGTTGGAACGTATGAGGTTTACGTTCAAAATGCCAATGTGTTTTTCCATCTTTTCCGGGATTCTCTTTGACGTCAATGGGAACAGTAATCTCCATTTTGCCTACAACAAATATTTAATGTCAAAAGAAAATTTAAGGCTGATTAAAGGAGTTGGTTCAGTTGAGTTATGTTATGTATGCAATTTAAATTGCAGGTCCATTACAACTTTTAAAATATTCGATTGGGTTCTATGGATTATAAGAAATCAAATTATGGCTCATCTAGATTTTAACCTGAAAACTTTGAGAAGTTGAAGTTGGTGGTATAAATTACAGGCAAACAAGCAGGTAGTAGATGGTTGCCGCTGCCCATAGATATCTACGAAAATATGGTGCAGCTGCGTTACCGGTCTATGAGATTTGAAATTTGTCAGATCAGTCTGAAGGGTTTGTCTGATACCAACCGATAAATATTAGCAGAACCATTGCTCCAGATCCAATGAACAAACCACTGTTGAATAATGAAGAGAAGATGTTATGATAATTGAATACATATGATAATAATTACTAGTAATCGCCCCTAGATCGAAATTTGATCTAACCATAGATTTAGAATTGTTCTCACAAAATCTATGGATCTAACCGAAACTTTTTTGTAATTACAAACTAAATATCATATTATGACACATTATGTCATTGTAACAAAGGTAGGTAATCAATTTGTGCATTAAATGTGTTTTGTAAATGTGTGGATATGTGCGCGAAGTAGTGTGGGCTGTGGTGTGGGTTTCGTTTTATTTAATATAAATTAAAATTAAATTAATAATTTAAAAAAAAATAATGCATGTTACATTAAAGTAATAGCTTTCTGTCATTCCCTTACGCGTAATAATACCTAATTGTACCAAATTTCATTTTCCTCTGTCCCCACAATTTTCGTAAAAAGGGATCAAAATTTTTTGTTTTACTTATTTACCAGCTTCCTCCTGCAGCATCGCCCGCGTGGATTTCGTCCACTACTAAATGGATGTCATTAATTCATTATACATACAATTTTCCTCTAGAATCACTCTATATAAAAAAAAACCCCATCAAAATCTGTTGCGTAATTTTAAAGATCTAAGCACAGTCACACAGATGACGGAAAAAACATTGTTTTAAGCTACGTAATGACTAGCTGGTTCCCGAACTTCATTCGAGTAGCGTAGTTCTATTATAATGACAGTGATAGAGGCAACATAAACCTGGCTGTGGGAAAAATAATCTATTCTTAGGTCCACTCCAGCAGCTTTTAACGTTTGTCCCTGTGACTTATTTATCGTCATTTTAAAGCAAGTAGCCACAGGACATTACATGCGCTATAACTCAAATGAAAAATTGTTAGGAATGAGTGATATACACGGTACAAATTCACCGGTGCCACATTCATAAGATCATAACAACACACTCCTTTAAACGTTGAGTCCAGTTATACTGTTATACTATACCCCTATATACCTCATACATCTAGGAACCTATCTACATCGGTTATTCTATTGCAAACCGACTGTAAATCTAACTTTGTAATCCTATATATTTATATGGGATTACAAAGAGTACATGCAGCATCTAGAAAATTGGACCAAATTTACAAATAGTTTTTTGTTTTCTTTGTTTAGAG
This sequence comes from Calycopis cecrops, assembly GCA_001625245.1. Classification (NCBI taxonomy): domain Eukaryota; kingdom Metazoa; phylum Arthropoda; class Insecta; order Lepidoptera; family Lycaenidae; genus Calycopis; species Calycopis cecrops. The sequence continues at coordinate 134,853 of LUGF01057178.1, read as the reverse complement.
ATAGCTTATTGTATTCGAAATTTGAGGCTTCTATGAATGAAATGAAATGAAATTATACTTTATTGTGTACATAAACTACTAGACAAATAAATACAGATAACATTTTAAATACAATGTTCATGTACACAAAAGGCGGGTTTATTGCTTTTAAGCTTCTATGTCTGCTGGAAGTGCCTTAAACTTTTGATGATCGGTCAGTCAGTGAGTGACAAAATCGAGAAAATTTAACAAGTTCCAATTCTTAATATACTGGTTCAAATTGAATGAAATTTGGAATATAACCCGTATTTACAACATCTGCTTAGATACTGCAATTGTAGGCTTCCTGTTTTATCCACTACGAAGTTACAGGGGATCGAAATTGGCCTGCGTTGTTTCGAGAAAAGGATGGTACGGCCGTGCCACTTTTTTATTCGACTTGACGGGTGCACTGCCTTGCTCCCAGATAACTAAGGTAAACAGTTTAATTATGTAGAATTTTCAACACTAGCAAAATACACAGAAACCTTATTAATAATTACGTGTGTCTTATATATCAATGTGTTACATGCATGGTTTGTGGATATAAAGTTTTATTTATGAAATTAAAGTATTATGTATTACATAATAGTGTCTCGCACTTCTTTTACACATAAATTATAAGTGTGCCTAATTTCATACTCCTCCGTCCGAGCAATTTTCGTAAAAATGTCCCCGAAGTTTTTGCTTCACGTTTTAATATATTACTATGTTAAGGCCCAGACCTAATATGGGACAGCAATAACTTACGTAGTGTAACGTGCAGAGGTCCCTTTCCATTGAGCGCAAGGAACAATAGGTTTCCGGACATTTCGTAGTTGCCTTCCAACTGAGCTGAGCACAACAATGTCAGTGTCATAGATGTTTTTGCGTGGTTAAACCTGAAACAAAACAATAAATTACAATCTACGGGGATAAACGATATTAATATTTTTTTATATGTATTATGTAGACATGAAATGAAAATTACAAGACTAGATATCCATGTTAATATGTTATGGTTATGCAGGTGTATTGCCCTCCTTCCCACCTTCCCCTCCCATAGGCCACTGGAAACACAAATCGCAATAATCCCGATAGCATAGCTTTTACATGTTATTGCGTGGGGAAGATAGTATTTTTATTTTAACTTACTTTGCCTTTTTCACTATCGTGTCCTTTAGCCCAACGATTGTGAAGTCGGTTATAATTAGCTTCAATATGTTGGAACTGGCATCGACCCGTTTTATGGTCATCGGGTCGCTCTGTTCCAGACCGAGTTCTGGTATACCAGCAGTGAACGTTTTCATAAAGTCATTGGCAGATTTGACGACACAATCTGAATCGCTGATATCACATTTCGTCGGCAATGACACTGAAACGTAAGTAAATGTAGTAGTTTAGTAAGAGATAGTGGAAGAGTAACTTCACCGAAGCTCTTAAACGCTGCTCTGGAAGATTTGCACAAAACGCACTAGTGTGAGCGACTGGGTATCCACATCAATGGGCTCACTTCGATTCACAAATGAAATCGTGGGCATGGCAGAATCGACTTGAGCAAGTAGCTCAGAGACCTCGATCGATATTACTAATAAATGAGTTAGTCATGTCCAATGTTGATGTCACACCTAAACGTGTAAACATACTCTTAATACGGATTATACGAATTATACTTTGCATGTGTCTCCACATAATTAAATTCAATTTCATGAGAGGTAGATTACCGAATCCTGCTCTGGTAGGTTGCCAAAGAGAATCTTCTCTTTCGAATTACTGCAGAGCTTTAAGTTGATAGTTTTTGACCAGTGTGTAGATATTTATAGGATCTTAGGTTGACCGCTAAAATGAGTCTCTTATATAAACTCAGAGTCACTCAGCGGGCTACGGAAACTCACAAACCTCACGATACGCGCTTGCATAGCTGACTGAAGTTTGAAAATGATGGTTAAATTTTTGCTAATTGTATCTCATGGTCTATCAGTGGACTAAGTTTTAAATAAAAAAAATATCTCGCTAGTCAAATAGGATAGAATATAGCCTACAGCTTTCTTTAATATATCTAACACTGAAATAAAATCGGATCATTTTTTTGGTAACGCCCCTGCGTCACCAAAAAATGAACGCAGGGCGTTACCAAAAAATGCCTTTACGCATGTTACAAAGGGGCCCGGCCGGCTCAACCGGGTACAGCGTCGGGCTCGCAAACGGGAACGCACTACCGACTAGACCTCTACGAGTGCCTTCAGCCGCTTTTATTGGAGGGTCGCGGATCTGCAAGCAACAGAATCCCTCCAGCTACAGGCTAACCTCAGCGAAGAGGCCAGAATTCTCCTCTATGGGGACTGTCCGTCTGTCCGTTGAATAGTCCCTACTAACACATTGGAACCGTGCAATGGAGTCAGGTTTTCATCCTAGGCCCTGGCCCCAATACTCCAAAAGAGCTGCATGCTAGTCGTTCGAATCCACGGCGCCGTCTGCTGATTCAGAGGGATCGGTGGAGGATCTCCTATCTGAGCTGCTCTTAGTCTGGCCTCTCCGCCCAAGACTGTCCGGTATGGTTAGCCCTGTCCGGCATAGCCTTAGGAATCACAGTGGCGCGCAAGCACCCCAAGCGATTTTGAATAACTGTGATAGCGAACCCATATTTTACAATATACTAACGCGGTTGGCATTCTAATGCCATCTAAAAAAATCTCTAAATTCTAATATGTTACCGGAAGTTTGACCCGTAACTCACTTCTGGCCTGAAGATCATATATGTCATTTTCATGGGTGGTTGATAAATAATAGGAATAATTGAATTTTTTGTAATTATAATATCTGTGGACTTAACACACCACGTTAGTTTAGTGTGATAAGTACCATAAGGACTTGTGTTACGGGTACTAGACAATGGAAATATATTTAATATGTTTTATAAATTTAATAAATTTTTTATATTTAAGATTTTTATTATAGAAATACATATAATACATAGATAAACATCCATGACCAAGGCGGGATTCGAACCTGCGACCCCTGGCTCAACATGCTCCACTTATCCGAGCTCTGTACCACTGCGCCAGCCGGGTCGTCATTTAATTATTTTTTTTGTATTCATATCTATTTTGGCACGTAAACGTCTACGAAGATCACTAGCAATTAAGCCATCGCACCTATCGTCTATAAATATAACTTATGAAATTCGTCACAATTAAATATTCTTGGCAACTGAATATACACTGTTTCATTATGTATGTAGGCTTGAACCTAAATCGAGACTCATCGCAAAATAAAATATTATCCCATTATACCTGGATCCATGTAATAGGTTCCCTAGACCATTCATTTCGACGAGCGCGAGCATTAGACCAGATGGGTATATATCCCTAGCAATATTATTATTGTGAATGTAAGTTTGTTACGCTTTCACGCCAGTTTGTTAAGTACATTTTCGATGACATCGGTGTAGCAAATATCGGCGTAATCTATAATCAGTTGTATAAGAGATAGAACAAGAGAGATTTTGGTTGAAAACGGAAAAAAATTTTGAAGATTTTTAAAGAATGAAAAGAGAAATGAACTTTATTACAGATCTTACTCACATACTTCTTCTGGGAAAGGTTAGAATCAATAATACCTAATAGGTTTTTTTGCTGAATCAGCAATCACCGATAAGCAATGTTTAAAGTAATAGTTGGTAATGCTGTGATATCAACCCGATTGCTATGATCTACCTATAATCAATGCTTTTGATTTTAATGGATTCACAGTAATACCAAATGATCTAGCCCATTCGACCATGCGGTATAGATCTTGACTTATGTGCGTGATAGCTGAAGTTGCATCTGGGAACGTAAAGTGGCGATAAATTTGTAATTATAATAAAGATGCAAGCGTATTGCACTGCTCTCTTCTCTCCATTCATTATTCTCACACTCATAATTTGTAAGTTTTCTGTGGCCTAATAGCCTAATAGACCAGAGAAAACCGCAAATCCATAAGTAATTGTATTATTGCCCAGATTTAATACCAATTAAGTGGACTTACATTTTTTTTACTGGAGAAAATGCAATAAGCGTACCACTCGACTCCGGGGGGAGCGAGTGGTTAATATTTTTATCATATAAATTCATATTAAACATTGACATACGTCTTTGACGTGGCTGGGATTCTTAGACGTGGCCTCTGGAGCAATGTGCCACTGAGCCATTCGGTCGCTAAAACCCAACGGTTTTCGTGATAATGACTGCCTTAAAAATCATAAAGTATCCCGTCATTTAACTGTTACAGTTGATGGCTTGTGAGACAAATTAATCGACGAATTTGGTACTAATTACGAGTGAGTTACATATCCTTAATATAACATACCCATAAATAGGGCTTATAAAAATGCCTTATAAGGCTAAGTATCGGCTTCTAAACTTGGAGGTTACCAAAAAGGGGCTAAGAAGTTAACTTTTTTTTTAGTGGGGACATGCGTTTACGCACTGCCATTGAGGAGCATGATAGCCTCGCAGAAAGAGGCCATCACCTCCCAAGACCTTTCATTTTCGAAGATCAAACTGATGACGCTCGAGAGTTAGAAGGCCGACCCGCCCTGGGTTGACATAAGGTCATGGCACTGTTCGGCCCATTTAGGGCAAACCTCTAGGGTATAAAATAGTGGTAAAATTATCACTGGGGCGTTAACTTCTTCTTACACCACCACATTAACTTTCTCTATCTTTATTGCACGCTCTCCATATGTCTGTTGGTAATAAGATTTTATATACAGATTTACTTAACAGCAGAACAAACAAAACAACAATGTTACTTATTGTAAGTATCTACAATTATATTTCAATTATTATCTTGTGGCCAATCGTCACTATTTTGAATACATTAAAACTCAAGCAATATTGGTGGCGCTTAACGTATTTCTTCTCTGACGGATATTTGAGTTTTTAATATTATTAGGTACATATATGTATACACGGGTAATGAAGAATGACATGAAATAAATGCTAATTTAATTTTGTTATAATTTTTTAACAATTACAAAGTTTTAAATAAAAAAAGGCTTTTAAATTTTGTAATTTAATCAAATTCAAAATTAATGTTATGTTTAAAATATTATTTATGTTTTTACCTGATTCAATATTGACGAAAAACAGAAAATTCACAATTAGTATCAACGATAGAGTCATGTTTATTTCGCTTCACCTACTGATTGCACTGGTGGACCGCAGTATTATGATGTATATAATAAAACTAGAACAGACTAATACGTTCGATTCTTATGGACAGCATGACGCACATCCCTAGTAAAAAAACCGGCCAAGTGCAGATCGGACTCGCACGCCGAGGGTTCCGTAAGAACGGGACGTACGTGAATGGAAAGTAGAAGTTGAGAAAACTACATTTCTCGGCGACTGACCTCATTAATTGTTGCGAAAAATATATAAGTTTGTTATACTTTTGTGTAAAGGTATTTTACAATAGACATATCTATATCTATACTAATATTATAAAGAGGAAAGATTTGTGTGTGTGTGTGTGTGTTTGTATGTAACGAAGAGGCTCCAAAATTAAAGAATCCATCTCCATTTGAATGTTACATTATAACAGATTAACATAGGCAATTTTTTGCCACGGAAAAATGAAAACCGGGTAAACTTCTAAACGGCTGAACAGTTTGGGTTAAAATTTTAAATGGGTATTTCGATGGTTTCCCGGATGCTTGAAAAATTCAATGGGTTCCGATAGGTGGCGCTGCTGTCGGTATGTCAACTACTAAACGCTTTGACCGATTGGATTGAAATTTTGTATGTGTATTTCCGTTGCTACACAGACACGAATGTATTATCTATATATATAAAAATGAATTTCAGTCTGTATGTCCTTTCTAGAATTGTAATGAATAATGCATTTGAGAATATAATCAACTTTAGTACAGTTTTTCTGAATGTGCCAATGTTGGTACCACTAATTTTCGACAGATGGCACCACTGTGATTCCAATGAATTTTATATATTGCTATGATAATACATACCTACTGACGTATCTTTTGGTGGCGTAGCAACCCGCGTAGTAGTCTATACATATAATAAAATAGTAAAATCCGTTTTAAAAACATTATACTGAAATCTTGAAGGAGATTAAACTCTGAAATCAAATAACGATTTGTGAGCTGCATGTCAAACAACCCTTAGCACGTGGCAGTAACCTACAATTACATCAAATATCTAATTTAAAATGCTTTACGATATGCAACAACTAAAAATTTGTAATAAGATTGAATTTTAACATAGTTTTACAATAAATAAAGTTTTACAATAAATGACTCTAATCTAAATACCAAAATTTGACATGTGACAGAATGTGTGATAAGAAAATATCCAATTATATTACATACGTACCCTTTTCAATATATGGTCATTTAACATTAAATATATATAATTAAATCCAGTCACTTCATATCAGTGAACTCCTTTTTAACGCTTTCCAAAAGAAAGATCTCGCCCGCCACCATTACAAAGCGGAAAAAGGAATGTCATAGATTGACATATCATAATGTTTCTTCTTTTTTTTTTATCCTACAGTTGGCCAAAAATCAACTGTTACAGGTTTCCTACCTATGTACCCAGCTACGGATTTTTCACGGTAAGAGTACGCCGTCTGCGAACTCCTACACGCTGCTTACCGAGCGGATCAACACCCGCTGCATTCTGCTGGACATGTTCTGCTGTCTCTTTGCGGGACATCACGTTCTCACAAAATCCCAATGACCGCCCAAGAAGTCTCTATTCTATAGCACCATGAGTTAGACATCGACGTGACTTATAAATAGTATTTTTTAACTAACATTAATTATTTCTTAATGTGCACACTTACAATAGCTGTTTGTACCGTCTAGCTTATTAAAAGAAAATAATTTATACGACTATTTCGTCATTGCTTGCCTAAAATAACATTTTACCCTTGGTTGGGGATTTACCTATAAATATTAGTTACCCAACTTGGATTTGCTACCTCTAGGTCGCTACTCTCAAAGCCATTAATTTCTCCAAGTTTCAGCAGACAATACAGCATGAGAGAAAAGTATAATGGTATCTGTAGAGACATTTTTTTATAGTATATTGAGTTAGTTTAAATAACTTAATTTAAAATATATTCGTTTGTGTAAATAATGACTGCTCATTATGAAATAAAATTTGTACTACATTATCTTCGGTTGTTAGCAAAAATTAAAAAAAAAGGTATTAGTTTGTATTTTTCACGTCTTTTCTATACTTACAGCACTGGACAATGATATATCAGATGGATGAGCAAATTTTCCCGAATGTAAACTTAGTCTGACCATAAATATTGTTACAATAAAAATAAAAAATAAATTACATTTGAATTTGGAATCTATCATTTTTATACGATTGTTCATTGTGTTTTCTCATTTTATATTTTGTGATATTAGCATTGAGTGGAGTGATAAAGAGAACAGAACCGCTGTGAGATTGCATTAGACAAAGTAGGTATGGCATGCAATTTTTAAAACTCTCCATACATCTGGTATTTGTCAAATGCTTGTGTACCGGGCTATTACAATAAGAAGGTACAATGAGACTTCCTCTATTTGTGACAGAGAAAGTAGTGCCGTTCACGTAGTGTTCCTACAAAAAAGGTGATCAAAGCAATAAAGGCAAGAATTAGAAAAAATCCTGTCCGAAAGCAAAAGATTTTATCACGGGAAATAATGATAGCACCTAGAACCATGTCGCGTATTTTAAGAGATGACTTAGGACTTGCAGCCTATAAGAGAGGCACTGGTTATTTCTTAACTGATAAATTAAAAATGAATACAGTGGTAAAATCGAAACAACTACTGAAGCGGTATGCAAAGGGACGTCAAAGAATTTTTTTTACAATTGAGCAACATTTTAACAAGCAAAATGACAGTATTTATGCTCAAAGCTCTAAGGAAACCTCCCAATTAGTCGACAGAGTGTGTGTTTTTAGTGATGGTTTGGTGGGACGTTAGCTATGAAGGAGTGACAGAGCCATATTTTTGTGAAAAAGGTATCAAGACATCGGCACAAGTGTATCAAGATACCATTCTTAAGATGGTAGTTAAGCTTCTTAATAACATCATGTTCAATAACCAAGTATGTCCTTCCAGCAAGACTCGGCGCCGGGTCATAAAGCTCGGTCCACGCAGTCTTGGTTGGAAGCGAACGTCTCGGACTTCATTAGAGATCATAACAACTAAAAAATATTGGACTAAATTCTATGTGTTTACATTGTAATACAGGCTGTCCAAGAAAAAGGGACACCTGTTTTAATGAAGGATAAAGTACATGAGTAGTATTCAAATGCAAAAAGAATTTTTGAAAAAATCATAAGCGTTGCGGAGATATGCGGGTTCAAAGTTTTAAAAATATTAAACTTTTTTCATAAAAAACACATAAAACGTGTAAAGTAAATGATTTTAAACTAGATGTGTTTGTTAATTTTTCTTTATATGCATGAAATATTTAAATAAAGAACATTTAAAGCATCGCAACAGTACTGTAACGTTGATCCACTTTGCCTTAAAACGCGTAGTGGTCGAGTCGGCTCACTAGACTCGTTTAGCTCGACGCGCGCTCGTTTAAGATCAGCCGCCGCGTTAAGGGGAAGCGCTGTTATGGTAAATTTGGTTTTTTGGCTATATCTTTTTCATATTTAGATATATTATGTTATTTCTTTTTGTATTTGAATCCTACTAATGTAGGGTACATCCTACATTAAAACAGGTGTTCTTTTTTCTTGGACAGCCTGTATAACCAATATTTTGGTTTTATTTATTTATATTAAAAAAGAAAAATACAAACAAATATTAAAGTAACGTGTGTTCAAATTGTTGTGGATATTCTCTGTGTGCAATTAATGAACTAACTAACATAGGTAATAAGTGATTTGCATAACTAACAATAAAAAAAAATTAGTCTCTGTCACTTGATTAAAAATATAATAATAATAATAATAAAGTAAAATCGTTAACAATGTTTGTATCTACATATTTTAATACCTACGTATCACTTTCGATTCATAAAATTGATTTTGTTCAAATTTTCGGGGGTTCTGTATCGAAAGAAATTACTACCATAAGTAAAAACTCAATGGTAAAAACTTATAAAAGTTGAAAAACTGCAAATATAGGTTGATGAAAATATAAGCTTGTAATGGTTTTTAGTGACATCATTATAATTTACAATTTATAACATTACCTATCGTGTTCTTCAATATGTAAAATCCTTTATCATTCAGTCTGTTTATTTATGTATTGAAAGAAAGACAGAAAGATTCATTTATTTGTGATACACAAAACATTACCCACATTAACAACTAGTTTACAAGTAATTTTTGTTTACTAAATGTGTCACAAATTGGCCCCAACTCAGCGTATGTGATTTTAAATCAGCACTGATCTTCCATTGGAGCCATTTGGTGAGATCACGAAGCAGTTACACATTAAAATAACAAAACAAATATAAAAGTCACATACACAAACATATACGATACACAAAATTTACAAAATATACATAAAGACACACGGGACACAAAATAGAGAAAACTTTAATATAGGTATAATATACTTTAACTTTAATAAATTTTAATATAAAAACACTAGTATCATGCTTATACGCCTCCTCAGTTTTTTGGTGTTGACAAATAAATATTTTTAATCGCATTCTAAATGTATGAATATGTTGCAGGTTTCTCATCGGCGGTGGTATATTGTTCCAGCATTTGGAGGCTGCGTACCGGAAACTACCTATAAAGGGCCGGCACGACCGAGGAAGTAACTCTCGCTTACACGAGACCGGTATCATGTATATTTCTTACCTCATTAGAAAACTTTCAGATATAAATACGTTTTATTTCATATCTTCACAAAAGAACTATTATGAAAGTGGTTGCTGCATATTTTAGAGCTTTTATTGAGCAGACAGTTGTTTCTTCTCATTACTGTAATCCATAATTCTCAAAATTCTAGTTTTCAGATATCTCATCCGGAAGTTTAAGATTAAAATCATTATTAATTTGTCAAGAAATATTAAACAAAATTAGTAAATTCTATGTAAGTAATATTAATAATTAATTTCAATATTATTTTTGTTTTTATACTATCAATTTCCCCAGAACAATTTTGGCAACATCGAATTATTATGTTTTATTTTAATAACACGTAAAACAAATGAAATAGACGCTTATTTTACTTTAGAATAATAGTATATATTCTAAAATAGTCACAAAATGTGATAAATAGAAAAACTTCTAGCAAAAAAACTAACAAATGTGATACTTACGAATGGAAAGATAAACCGGGAATTTCCGTATCGCTATCACTTCTACAACCAAGAACACTGCACTGTACCATTTTGCGGTACTGGGTATATATTTTGCTTAAAAGGAAACAAAATAAAACAAATAATTATAAAATTTTCAAAATAGATTACAATTTATCTCGATGCGTCAACGAAATGCCAAGTGAAAAGTT
>LUGF01057178.1:99861-114035 GCA_001625245.1 Calycopis cecrops | reverse complement strand
CGGGATTCGAACCCGCGACTCCAAGCTCAATACGCTCCGCTTATTCGAGCTCTGTAGTCTGTACTTACTAAATTACATAAATTACGCGCGTTACCAGTTAATACTTAGCGCGCGCGCGGCAGCCCGCGTGCCTCGGCGCGGGGCGCGGGGCGCACCGTTCCCGCAGCTCGCGGTGCGCCTCGCACCCCGACTGTTTCACCCCCTCGAGATAGACATTCTTTACTATACACCTCACCTTAATAAGCCATTAAAAATGTTAACTTCTTAAAGGACGCCTTAACGGTACTCCTAGAGGAACAAAACTATAAAAATGTGTATAATCTGAGCAATAATAATTAAAAATGTCACATAAAAAATGACCATAATTCTCGTAATAATTTTATGAGTAGTCAAAATAGGGGCAACTCAACGTACATGACGAATCCCCGGACCATCTAAATTTAAAAGTTATTCCTATTAGATGCCCAACATGATTATAAACATAATACTTAATTACTCAAAACCCAATTTTAATAATAGCGGACAATACCATCTGACGCGATCACCTAAGACGCTACATCAGCAAACCGCGTAGAATAACCCAGGCATTACACACGACAGGCAAAATACATCGGGTAATGTAAATACAATATTGACGTGACGATGCGAGCAGCTGGTAATAGGCGTCCTAATTATACAAATAATAACAATAATTTTAACTTAAAAATCACTACGAACAGGATTGTTGTGCCGACAATCGTGTTGCAAATTTTTACATACAGGACGTAGACATAGGTAAAAATAAAAATTAATTATGAGAAGCGACTTACTCAACCACATGTCAAAATAATATAGATATTTCAAAAAGTTTGAACGTAAGGAACCGTTTGATGTAGTGAGAACTCACGCTTCGAGCCTACATAATCAAACGGTGTATATTCAGTTGCCAAGAATATTTAAATGTGACAAATTTCATAAGTTATATTTATAGACGATAGGTGCGATGGCTTAATTGCTAGTGATCTTCCAAGACTGTCTTGGAATTAGAAAGGATTTTTTTATCTTTGTTCATTAGAAAGAACATAGGATACTTTTTATTGAAAGAAATATCGACGCAATCGAGGCCGCATGTAGTCGTTACTATTCTTTCTGCTATCTCAAGTAACAACATAATTGTTCAGTGAATAAAACTAAGCATATTTTATTTAAGGCTTTTATTTACATAATTAGCACTACCAATACAGCGGCGGCCTTAGCCATTGCGAGGCTCCGGGCGGCAGGTCTTTGCGAGGCCCTATGTCTCTCGTGAAAAGTATGCCATGCGAAAGTAGGACTGGTTTAGGGTATTTGTCATGTTTAATGAGAAATTTTATAGTTATACAAATAAATAAAATTTTTGTTTACAAATATTTTACATTTATTAATGATTTACATTGAACAAATAGAGAGATGATAAATTTTAAAATTGATGTTTTCGGTTTTTAAGAGATCTTTAATTAAATTACAGTAATCCAAGGAATGAGCTACGTCATTTTCAATTGATAGAATAGCAAAGGCTGAAAGCCGATTTCTCAACAGAAACAAGGGTTTACACCACAAGTCACGTGTTTTTCGTTTTCGTCTATTTTATATAACACACGAATTACTACTATGATCGTTTCTGGAGACCATGATGATAGAAATTGAAAGATCGCACAGTTTTATTTGAACGCGTGTAGACTGTATGGAACTATAATTTATTTATACAGTTTATCTGTACAGATAAATAGCACAGATAAAACTGAACGTGTGTAGCGTCCATTATACATGGAACTAAAATCCAAATAGGAAGGTATTTTTTCAGTCTTTCAGGTTTCTTGATCATCACTTTTTATATATTTTATATTAAGATCCAAGTATATTTTCCTTTTACTGCTTTCTTTTGTTCGTTTCGTTTTCTTTTTGAACTACCTGACTAAAATTTTCTGCCGGCATAACGATCATGCGAAGTAATTTCGTAAATGTTGTTTTGTTTCTCACAAACGGTCAAAAACTATTTTTAAGTGTCCACCTAAACGGTCAAAGGTATTCACATAGTTTTTTTCCACTTTTTAAAATTACTCAATAGTTCAAATATTATAATTTACACTTTTGCAGCTCACTCAATACTTTAACCAGTATAAAGAACGTAATATTCAATAAAAACATGTAACAACTGATTTGTTCGGTACAGTAACTACTTTGTAACTCATATTTCAAGCAAATTAATTCCAAAATGACAAGAGTTGAACGAAATGAAACCCGAATAGGTACTAAGCGATTAAAAAAACTGATCTTTAAGTGTTTCGATGCGCGATAGACGTGTACTACATAATGTTTTATTCAATTATGTTTTGAATTAATAAATTAGTTTAATAAAGTTAAACTTACTTTATTTAAATATACTTCTATATTATAACTTTATTAAACTAATTTATAAAAACGTTAAACTTACTTTATTTAAATATACCTCTATATTATAATTTGAATAAATAATATTTAGGATCAATTTTTTTGTTGCGCGAGGCCCCTGCAAGACCGAGGCCCCGATCGATTGCCCCGTTCGCCATCCCCTAAGGCCGCCACTGTACCAATATATTATATTTATATCAGAAATATCTTCACAGTTAATATATATTTTTTTCACAATGATATATCAAACGGATGTTGCTAAATTCAATTAATAAAAATTGTTAAACCTATGTTAGAAAATAAGTAGTAAATAATTAGTAGATAAGTAATGTTATATGTATAATTCTTTTTTGTTTTGTAATAATTGTGAGTTAAACTGTAGCTTGTGGAGACGCATTAGGCAAATACTATAATGTCTCCTCCGGCATGTACAATAAATAAATAAATAAATAAATAAATAAATAAATATTAAGCTAACAGATTTTTGGTGTATTCAGCGCCTTAGCCATTCCAAAAGAAGCCAAAGGGCATCATACAACACCCGCCGCACCCTTTACAGCACTTGCAATCATCATCATCATCACTACTAGATTTAGTAGCACGACGATGATTAAAATATTTTCTTGCAACGACATCATTTATGATCAAACTGACTAAAAAAGAGATTATCAAAAAATTTATCAGCGTGACCTGAAACAAATAATATTTTCAGCGGTCATTGAAATTAACAATGCAAGGCCCAGAGTAGCCGGTGGCCCATTGGATAGAAAGAGGTATGGAGGGCAAGGCATCTCATAATAACCAAGCAGTGGTGAATGTGCGCAGACAGTCAAGTAGATCGTATCGCTTATGTATGTGGTAGTATCGTATTTTTTTTTTGCAGTATAAGTGGACAAAGAAGGAGAATTGAATGCCGTCGCCCATAGATTTGCCATGATTATTAATCAGATGCCTTGCCCTCCGTTCCTCATTCCCTCCAACGGATCACCAGCTCACAAACCGCACGACATGCAGCAGCACAGCCGTCACTATACGGCCGTGTCATAGGAGCGAGCCTTTATTGATTTTATTATTGATTGGTTATATATTGAACATTAATATTGAATCGTTAAACTCACTTTTGACATGATTGCCGTTACATGAAAATAAACGAACTGCTTATTTTGTAATATTGAAAAATGATTGAGTTATACTTGAAATTAAAATCCATAACTGTGAAATCAATTTTTCATAACAAGAGAATCAGATGACAGAAAAATGACCTAATACTCGTGTAAAATGCGTATAGGTATATATCCAATATTATGAATGTGAATGTAAGTTTGTTACCCTTTTACGACAGTTTGATAAGTAAATTTTTGGTGGCATTGGGGTAGCAAATAGCGACGTAATCTATAATCGGTTAGAGAGATTTTGATTGAAAATGGAAGAAAATTGTTTAGTGTGTGAATGGGTACATGAACGGTCATTAGGCACACATACATAAACCAGGTCATTTATATTATGCTATACGCGATACATCACAGATGGATCAAGGCGACACACACCATCTATGCACAACGCCCTCTGGGGCTGTACTAAATATATATAAGCTATCTTAGGCACCTAGGTGACATATGTCACTGTCACGTAACACCTCCCCTTTCTAGATCTAGGTCACAACATAAAACCTAACATTATGCATCATAACATACAAACTAACACGTCCTAGAACTTTTCATGCAAAAACAGTTTAGGTGCCTTAACTATCCTACCAGATCTTGTAGTACGTATTAGATCATTTGAAACACTATTGGAATGTTCATCAGCATCACCCCTCTGGCATGCATTATCGTTCCATGAGAAATTAAAAGATATGGGTTAACTGTCGGTAATTTTGCCATCAAAAGAAGAAGAAGGATATTCACTTTTCTTCATAGATTTTGTGGATTGAGAGTTGTCATTTCTAGGTCTAATATGTATCCTATTCCTCCTATAAAGATTGCCTTCTTGATCTGATACTGAATATGATCTAGGATATTTTAATGATTCTACTATAATTCCTTTTATCCACCAGCCTTTAGGATTTTTTTAAAAAAATATTTTGTCACCAGGCTGTAAAGCTGACAGCTGATGTCTATTTCTTGACGGATATGACAATATTTGCTTGTTCTTAAAATGACAGCTCTTGTATGTAAACAAACTAACTGCGGATGGTTTTAAATGTTTTTTCATTACAGGCAAATTACTACGTAAATTTCTAGACATTAATAATTGAGCTGGCGACGGAAAATTTGCCTTGGGAGTAGTTCTGTAATGTAACAAGGCCAGATATACATCAGTGTGAGAGTCTCGGCATTTCCGAAAGATGTTCTTCACAATCTTTACAGAGGACTCGGCCTGCCCATTAGATGTGGGATGATAAGGGCTCGTTATAGTGTGCTCAATATCCCAACTAACTAGGAAATCATGGAATTTTGCTGACTGAAACGGTGGTCCTCCATCTGAGACTAACGATTCTGGCACTCCATGTCTTGCAACATACATTTCAGACTGCTTATAACATTGTCAGCTGTGTAATTATTATTAAGAGAGGCTATTTCTATATACTTTGAATAATAATCTGTTAATATTGAATAGTTTTTATTATCAAAATACATTAAATCCACACCGACTTTCTGCCACGGTAAATCACACATCTTAAAACATTTCAACGGTTCCCTCTTATTATTAGGCTTATATTTGGAACACACATGACATTGTTCAATTTTATTGATTATATCAGTTCTTATATTCGGCCAGAAAATTGTATTACTAGCTAAGCTGAGAGTTTTATTAATACCTAAGTGGCCTGAATGAATTTTATCCAACATAACTTTTCTTAAACATTATGGCACTATTAGTCTACTCCCTTTAAATACTAAATCAATTATAACATTGATTTCACTTTGAATATTCCAAAAGAGCTTGAGTGAATCAGCAAATCGAAATCACTGACATATCATATCGTATGCTTAAAACTTCGTCAATATGTGCAGTTTTGGTTGTATGTCGGATTGCGAGGTGATTTCAATTTTTCTATTGTTTACATCTATTTAAATCTATTGTTTACTATATCATCGTGTACTCGTATTTAGGTAAGCGACATCAATATGAGTTATATATACTAAGATCGAATAAAATTAAACGTTTGTTTAGAGTAGTCGTGGCCGCCGACACCTGGTTCAATGAGGTGCAATTGCATTCCCCTGCCTGGAAAGAAAATTCACAAAAAAATTACATAGTTTTTACCTATCTGAACTAGCAGAGTACTCTCCTGCTGGTTCAGATAGGTATGCTTTTCGATCATGTCGATGCTTATCGATTGTATGTAAATATGTATGCTATCGTATCTTATGCTTATCGATTGTACGTTTGTATGCTTATATTTTGATAGTACGCGCTACAGCCCAAACGGCTTAGCTGATTTTAGCAAACGACTTTTCGTTATATTCGTGAAGACCGTGCGAGGGACCTATGCTGTATAATTTTCATAAGAAATCAACAAAGACCATATTGGGGGGAGGTGGGGCTCCCCTTTACGTACAACAAACGTGATTTTCTTTTTACGTGATGGTACGAAACCCTTTATGCGCCAGTCCGACTCGCACTTGGCTGGCATTTGAAGATCACGTAATACAAGACATTGTGATCTTTCAAAGTAGAGTCATTGAAAAACTCTGTACCTTTCTATCATTGTCAGACAGATCGAAGAAATACTCGCAAATCTGTTATTCACATGCTATACAATATACATATGTAGTTCTATATTTTATATTGGTTAATAGTATGTATAGATGCAGATACACCTTCCGGAAAATAATCCTGGTGGTGCCCATAAGACCTGTACAAATAAAATATCGACATAAGCTTTCTTAGGGTGCTTTTATAAAGAAGCAGGTAAATTGTCGGCGCCGACCAGCGCCGACCGGCGCCGACACGTTTTGCAATGTTATCTTATGGGCTCACTTATAAAGAAGCAGGTTTTCGGCGCGTACTGGTAGCACGCGCGGACTCCCGGCGCCGACTCGAGCCGGCTCAAGCATTTACCGGTACGTAGGGTGTCCATTGCATTTTGAAAATGCAGGACAATGTATCTCGTGTCATACTCGTATAAGACTTGTGTTCATGAAACATTGTTTTTTCAAATAAATGTTAATATTCTTGGCAGTGCCACGATGCATGCATGCATGTAGCAGCACTTGGGCCGGCACGATTGAGGTGTTTCACCATTAATAATAAACTTAAAACATGAAAAAATACCCATTTTTTTTAAAATAATATTACTTTATAGAAAATATATTAAGTACACTGATATTATTACGTAATTACTATTTAGTTCTATTTGTAAATAATACACGTTTTTTAATACTATTTCCACTTTTAATTAACATACAAACTTTCACATCCTACTAATATTATACAATTATAATACTAATATATTAATATAATACTAATATAATAAATACTAATATATTATACAAACATTTTAAATAACTATTTTCCATAATAAATAAGTCGTCGTCCGATGAAGTCGACGACATGATGGTCACTACAGGCCGATTTGCCTGCTTCTTTATACGAGTGCAACCTGCTCGGACCAGCGCCGATCGGCGCCGAAATTGTCGGCGCTGGGAACCTGCTTCTTTATAAAAGCACCCTTAAGCCTGATATAACATTAACTTTTTAACCATCCTCAAAAAAAATGCGAAACACAAAAAAGCACATCGATAAAAAAAAGGCAAATTTTAAGAAAATTCTTAAACAGGTATTAATTAATTTGTGGTAAACAATTAAAATCCAAATTTTCAAATCTCTAACTTCAACGGCGTAGAACTTTCATATTAAAGGTTTTCACCCCTTTCATCCCTTTCGGAGTGAAAATTTAAAAAATCTTTTCCTAGTGCTCCTCTACATTGCATAAGGAATCTTCATTCCAAATTTCAACTTTCTACGCCCACTAGATTCGGCTGTACGTTATCCGTCAGTCAGTCAGTAAGGCAAGGAACAATTTATATAAAGTACAAACTGCATACATATTTTTGAAATTGTCATGAATATTTACAAATAACATTTGAAATATATACTTTTTATTGACTTTGTATCGAATACATTATTTTGAACGAAATGTATGTGGTCAAAATCAAAGAGGTGAAAATTTTAGATTTTCAAATATCTGAAAAATTAAGTTTCCTTTTGAAGAAAACTAACAAAAGGAGTCTGTTGTGTCATTTATCAGGAACCTTGTCCATGAAAATGCGCCCACAAAAATAAATATTTTCGAAATTCTACCCGTTAATAAGAATTATGGCAGAGTCATGAGTCATTTCGGGAACACTTTTAAATGAAGCTTAAATAATAATAATTTAAAAAACATATTCTAAATTTACCTTTAATAAAGTACAATAAAACTGTTTCTAAATCGAAAAATGATTATTTTTTGTATATTTTGGTAATAAAATACATTTTTTTTTAAATTACTCTTCATAAATTTATAAATGGTGTAAATTCTGTTCTAAAATTTCAGTTTATTTTATGTATTCTTGCATTACGTTTTACATAAATACCACGAGTACAAAGGCCCATAGGTCCTTTTCACATTGTTTATGTAAAATTTAACTATGACATTATTTGCAGTTTTTATGACGTTCCCGAAAATGATAGGATGTTCCCGAAATGATATTGAAGTTACCTGAATTACGTTAACGTTCTCGGAATGAACACAACACCTGGATTATGCAATATTTTATGTAATAATAAACGTTTTCGTATTATAGGTACTTTTATTTGTACTTAGGAATCAGGAACATGAGTATCAAAATTCAAACTTAAAATCTAATAATAATCAAATTTGAGGTTTCAAAAATTAAAACATAAATTATAGGTATTAAGAACAAGTACGATTGCACTCTATCATATAGGTTACTTGCTCAACAATCCTTAAATAAAATAGAATAACAATAAACTTTGTAGTGTCAAAATAAACAGTTATTAGACATTAGAATCATTATTAACTACTATACCCGGAATTTTAATTCGATTCCAGATTTGACAATTTCAGTGTTGTAACGTTATGACAAGTACTAAATAGTGACGTTGCGAAATTATTCGATACGGAAATGAAATATTTCCGAATCGATTCCTCTTGTTTATAGTAGTATCAACTACTACTTTAATCGAAACTAAGTACATCAAAAAATTAAATATTTTTGAACGGATAATTTAGTTATGACGATTAATTAAGTATCTGAGAGTTTTCTTTAATAATTGTATGTGAAATTAATAAAAATATGTGTTAATGAAGGAACAAGAGAAATAAAACAAATGGTTGTAATATAGGCCTCCAATTGCACAGAAGTTTCATTTTTCACGTACTTGTAGACGTTGCGGACCATTACTTTTTCAGTAACAGTTAAAGCTTTTCGTGGACATTTTTTTCTTGGGGACAACATTATTATGTCCGCGTCTTTTTGTGATGTACTTGGCTGAGGATCAATTTAAAAAAAAGTAACACTCAAAGTTCACATAACGTAACAACAAACACGACGTAAATAAACTTTAACAAAAACTCAACAAAATAACAAAATATCGTAATTAAACAAGATATTCGTGCAGTCAGACTGGAAGAATGAAGCCGAATGGCAAGATAAACAAAATGGCGGTAGCTGTTCGATCTCGCGTGTATTGCCAAAACTATCTATCTAGGCTCTTTTATTATAAGTTTTGTTTTTTAATATAAATAACAAAATA
The DNA here is from genome assembly GCA_001625245.1 of Calycopis cecrops. Lineage (NCBI taxonomy): Eukaryota > Metazoa > Arthropoda > Insecta > Lepidoptera > Lycaenidae > Calycopis > Calycopis cecrops. The sequence continues at coordinate 104,858 of LUGF01057178.1, read as the reverse complement.
ATATAAAAAACAAAAATATTTTTACTTTTAATAAAATAAAGCACTTGTTATTAATTAATAATGATTATTATGAATTATTATGTATTTATTTCAATAAAAATCAATCATTTATTCTTTATTTGGCACACCGACATTATAATTACATAAACATAAAATCGCGATTGTTTATCGATTGTTGTGTTCATCACTATTATGTTATATGTGGTATCATTATTTTATAAAATGACAGTAGCTATTGTCAAAAGTGGAATTGAATTAAAATTCCGAGTATAGATGCATAATATCGCAAAGTACTTGAGTTTCAAAGTTTGAACTCAAATTCTAACAAAATAACAAACTTGGTTCCAAAAAAAAATACGTAGAAATAAATTATTATAAAAAGATTATTTTTCGAATACGTCCATATTTTCATCAAAATAAAAGCTACGGCCACCTTTTTTTTGCAATTTCGGTGGGGGTAAAATTTTAATAAGGAACTTGTTCATGGGTGACATAAGAAACATCATTTTGAGAAGTACATAAAAATTTGAAATCGTTGCAACACAATGTGCAGGGATGCTCAGCGACGCCACATTCACACCTCTGTTAAAAATGGTGGCCCGACAAAAACATGGCGATTTCTTAGAACTCTGGGTATAGGTAAGAATTCAGACTCCTTAGAATCTTGTACTGTTGATAGTGATTCATTAAATTCTTATTTCATTAATTCATCTTTACTTCAGTACAATGAAAACACTAAAGTTAATGCGCTTAAATCGCTTAAAAAATTTTGCGTTCCAGATTTTCCATCCTTCGTTTTCATAGAATTAACTGTAGCTGATGTAAAGAGACATATGAAATCCATTTCCTCAAATGCCATCGGTACTGATGGTATTAGTCGTAAAATGATATTAAATATTTGTGATGCAATTACTTCAATATTAGTCTACCTTTTTAATTACTCTTTTCAGTCTGGTCAATTTCCTACTATGTGGAAAGAAGCAAATGTCATCCCTTTACCTAAAACATCTAAACCTCTATCTTTATCCGACTATCGTCCCATTTCTATTTTTCCGTTTCTTTCCAAAGTTGCAGAGCGATTAGCACATGAACAACTAACATCTTATATTTCTAAAAATAATCTTTTGAACCCTTTTCAATCTGGTTTCCGACCCGGTCACAGCACGACTACCGCCCTCACTAAAGTAACTGACGACATTCGACTCAGCATGGATAAAAAGCAGCTTACTGTACTGACCCTACTTGATTTAGCAGTGCCTTCAACTCCGTATACCATGAAGTCCTTTTAAGTATTTTGTTATCTCTCAATTTATCTCCCTCGACAATACAGTGGTTCCATAATTACCTGCATGGCCGTAAACAAAGAGTACAAATTGACAACAATTTTTCGGGATGGTCTAATATCTCTGCTGGGGTTCCTCAAGGTGGTGTCCTTTCCCCACTTCTATTCTCCCTCTTCATAAACAACATCACAAAATCCATATCCTCTCATTTCCATTTATATGCTGACGATCTGCAGGTTTATAGACATACTTCTCTTAAGGAACTACCTAATGCAATAGATATATTAAATGAAGATAGCGAGTTTCATGGACTATGCCTCAAGCCTTTAGAAACACAGGCAATTATCATTGGAGGACCAGGGCTTACCTCGCGTATTGATTGGGCTAGCTTACCTTCCGTGTGCGTTAATGATACAATTATAACCTACTCCAAAGTTATAAAAAACCTTGGAGTATACCTAGACGAGAACTTAACGTGGTCACATCACTTCAAAGCAATTAGTAGGAAGATATATGCGATATGGAAGATATATGCCTTAACACGCCTCCAATATATGCTTCCCACGCCAACCAAAGTGACAATTGCTGAGTCGCTATTTTTATTTTATCCATCCTTGATTATGCCAACATCTGCTACACGAACCTTACAGAAGTACAGCTAAACAAGCTTGAGCGCCTTCAGAATCTTTCGATCAGGATCATATTTGGTTTGCGAAAATATGACCACATCTCAGAATTTCGCGCAACTCTCAAGTGGCTCCCCATACGACTTCGCCGGAATGCTCGAATTCTCTCAACGCTATATACCATTCTCTACGATCCAAAAACACCTACCTATTTAAAAGAAAAATTTTAATTTCGCTCATCGATCGGTAGAGAACTTCGCTCCGAGCAAAACTTACAATTGCATATGCCTCTTCATCATAGTAAATACTATGAAAAGTCCTTCACAGTGAGAGCCATAACGTTATGGAATGCTCTACAACTGAATATAAAAACGGCAAAGACTTTGGACTCTTTTAAACGTTTAATCAGAAGTCATTATTTAGATGTATGCTGACATTGACTGGCTGCTAACAGACATAATCTTTTGTTATGCACCTTCATAAATAATTATCTCATCACATATCTATTTATCTGTTTTAATTATGTATCAATTTAAAATAATATCATGAGTATATATTCCATTTATTATATTAATGTACGGATATATGTATGTGTGTATGTATGTGTGTGTGTATATATATAATTTATATATATTTATCTATTATACACCGTGAAATTATAATGGTTCTCGAGCCGAAGCATATGAATTTGGAATAACTTATAGCACCAATAAAAACTGGTAAATCAATTGTAACGTCAAATATAAAAAAGTTTCAATTTTAATATTTAATTTTTATTCCTTCGAGTTTGTAATAGTACGTATTCTTTAAACTTGTATGAATCATTCTCCATAGCGCGTGGTGTATCAGCTGTTACATAACTGCACCTAACTTCCGCCAGGCGGCGCCCGACGAACGTAAATTATACTAGATAGTTTATTTTTCTTTCGTAGGTACTTTATACTATTAAACATGATTATTCTTATCATAAGAGATAATCAGATAGAGATAACAGAATTTTATGTATTTCAGGCATATTTAAAAGTCGGATCTATCAACGAAATAATTAACTTACTTACGGATTATGAATTAACATGTTTTCACAATCGCACTGCGTAGTTTCATCACGATTCTCAAACCACAAGAAAAACTCCAGGGGCGTTAGTCCGGGTTCCTAGGGCAAACCTACTTATGCCACGTCCACGTTTGAGTATTCATAATGACGACTCATTTTCACGAAATAAACACAAATACATCACAACACATCACAAGAGCCGACGCGTGGGGAGACTGACAGTGCTGGCGTCACTGTGACTCCGCCGACTGTACGGCGCGGACGCGGAGGAGGGGGGTTCTCACAGGTTCAGAGCCCAATGCTATGATTTGCTTAAGTCGACGAGTTGGCCGAGACTTTCTTGGATGTGTAATTTATGAATGAGTCTATAGTAAAATAATGTAGCACCTGCGATTCATTGCCCTTACTATAAGTTCTCACGTTTTCAAACGCTAGCGATATAACTATCGACTTTAAATAAAAAAATATAGTTATTTTAATAAATTAGTATTATACATAAGTACTGATATAGAACTCAAAATTTTCTTTTCGAGGACGACTTTAATTTCACGCTGTATATTATATGCCATAGTACCGAATATATTTAATATTGGGTAGTAATTAAACGAGTGACTGTAAATTAAAATTTGAGGTATCAGAAATAATGAATTTAGCGTACAGAATTACTAAGTGAGCGACTGACTGCGAGCGACTAGAAATCAATAAAACAGCGACTTACAAACATCAATTTGAGCTGCTTAAAATACAAAATGAGAAACTTCATAATATTTGAGCGACCTATTAATTGTTTGAGTGACAACATTACGTTCTGCATTTTTTTCAAAATTTGGTAAACTATTTAAATATACTGAGCTGCATTTTATCTTAAATGAAGTGTTTTGAATATTAAAACGTATTTTAAAAAAACTTAAATGAGCTGTGTACTGTGAGCACATATTTTTTTTTAAAATTTGCATATGAAAAAATTATTATTTGAGCAGTGTTTTGTGTGCAAACATTTTTTTTTAAATTTGATTATGAAAAAACTATTTGAAAAATAATAATAATAATACTTAATAATAAATGATGCTGGACCGGTTCAGTCGAGGGTGTTCTTGGTGGTACCGTTCCATACGATGAAAATTTCTTCTCCTTCCTCCATGGGCCACCGGCTACTTACACACTGCACGAAACGCGCCAACACAGCTGTCACTTCACGCCGGTCTCGTGTACGCGAGAGGTACTTCCTCGGTCGTGCCGAACAATTCGGCTATTGTAAGGCACTACCTTGGGAAAATGTTTTATTCCCATAGGAAAACGGGTAAACTTCTAAACAGCTTGACCGATTGGGTTGAAATTTTATATGGGTATTTCGATGGTTACCTGGACGGTATAAAAATACAATTGGATCCGGTAGGTGGCGCTGCTGTCGGAATGTGAACTTCTAAACGGCTTGACCGATTGGGTTGAAATTTTATATGGGTATTTCGATGGTTATCTGGATGGTAAAAAAATACAATTGGATCCGGTAGGTGGCGCTGTTTACGGAATGTCAACTTCTAAACGGCTTGACCGATAGGGTTGAAATTTTATATGGGTATTTCGGTTTGTTACCGAGATGGTAAAAAAATACAATTGGATCCCCTTGACCCCCCAGGGGTCAAAATATAAAAATGTCTAAAAAGTGGTTTTTTGGTTGCAGATCATTTTTAAGGTTAGTCATGAGGTCAACTCGGGGTCAAATGGGGGTCGACCCCAAAAATAACCCCAGTTCATGTTCGGCAAAAATAAGAGGTTTTTGGAAGTGACCCCCAGTTGACCCCTTGGGGGTCAGGGGGGTCCAGTGAGGGTCGACCCCAAAAATGATCCCCAATTCATGTCCGGCAAAAATAAGGGGTTTTGGAAGTGACCCCCTGTTGACCCCTTGAGGGTCAGGGGGGTCCAGTGAGGGTCGACCCCAAAAATGATCCCCAGTTCATGTCCGGCAAAAATAAGGAGTTTTTGGAAGTGAACCCCAGTTGACCCCTTGGGGGTCAGGGGGGTCCAGTGAGGGTC
>LUGF01057178.1:69309-83615 GCA_001625245.1 Calycopis cecrops | reverse complement strand
AATAAGTTTACGACAAGTATTCGAAAATACTCTTTTCAAAAAAGTTAAACAGCGAAAAAGCGATTAAGAATCTTCTATATATAAAACTCAATTGCTGTTCGTTAGACTCACAAAAATTCGGGAACGGCTTAATCGATTTATCTAATTTTAGTTTTGCATTAATTGTGGAAGTTCAGGGAAAGTTTAAAAGGTGAATAAATATAAAAAAAATACTAGGAATATAGTAAAAACAAGTTTTGTTTTCTCATAGAAACTGTAACCTGTCGATGTTTGTCCTGTCGTTTAGAAATAAAATAAAATTAAATTGAAATAGTAATAGTTTAAAATAAATAACAAATTAGAATTTACAATAACATATTAATTATCATTCCAAAACCGTACTTAATTTTGATTATAAATAAATAAATAAAAAACACTTTATTTTCACCAAAATAATAATAGCTCAGAACTTAAAACTAGATAAATACAGGCACAAATATGCCGCCAAGAAAGGAATTAACATATACAAAATAAGGTAATTGGCACAAACACGAGTAAAGAAGAAAATTTTGAATATTTACATTTTCAAAGTAAATAATAGGTCCTTACCTATGAAATTAGCGTTTTAATGAACTGGCCACTTTGACTTCAAATTTTTAGGATTTGGTTTGGAATTCCAAATTCAAATTTATTTTGAATGTATGTTCGTCTATTCTTGTTTTGAATTTCGTAATTCATTTGTTTTTTCGCCATTAAATTTGTCTTTGCTTTCGTTTTATTGACAAAATGGAAAACTGGAAATATCGCTATATTTACGAATACGAGTTTAAACGCGGCACTAACGCTGCAGAAACAGCTCGAAGGATTAATGATGTGTATGGCCAAGCTACTGTAAAAGAAAGCACTGTACGTTTTTGGTTTTAACGTTTTCGTTCTGGAAATTTTAACCTACAAAACCAACCCCGTGGCCGGCCGGAGACCCTTGTTGACAATGAAGAGTTGAAGGTGATCGTGGAAGCGGATCCGTCACAAACCACTTCAGAGCTAGCAGCAGGCTTCGGTGTAAGTGATAAGACAATTTTCGTTCACTTAAAACTACTTGGAAAAGTTAAAAAGCTCGAGAAATGGGTACCGCACGAATTGAATGAAGTATACAAACAAGCGCGCGTTGATTGTTGCGTTACACTACTCCACCGTCACAATAATGAAGGCATTTTGAATCGTATTGTTACTTGTGATGAAAAATGAATCTTGTACGATAATCGGAAACGCTCATCACAATGGCTGACCCCAGGTGAACCGGCCATATCCTGGCCGAAGCGAAAGTTGACTCAAAAAAAGGTACTGGTGAGCGTTTGGTGGTCTAGTGCTGGTGTCATACACTACAGCTTCCTAAGATCTGGTCAGACGATTACTGCAGAGCTGTATTGTCAATAATTAGAAATTATGATGGAAAAGCTGGCCGTTAAACAACCGAGATTGGTCAATTGCTCAAGCCCACTGCTGCTTCAGGACAACGCCAGACCCCATACTTCAACACAGACGGTTGCTAAGTTAAAAGAGCTGCAGTTGGAATGTCTACGACACCCACCATACTCCCCGGGCCAACAGATAACCACTTTTTTCAGAATTTGGACAATTTCTTGCGAGGAAAAAATTCAACTCTGACGAAGCAGTCCAAACCGCTTTCAAAGAATTTGTTGATTCACGCCCACGAAATTTTTTTAGTAAAGGAATCAGTAAACTACCTATAAAATGGCAAAATGCATAGATCATAATGGTACATACTTTAATTGATTAAATATAAAATTTCAATTTTTTTTTTGGTTTTACTTTTTCCCTTATAAAACGCTAATTTCATAGGTAAGCACCTAATATAAAGTGTAATAGAGAAAATAATAATAATAATAATAATACTATCAATAGTGATACCTACTTATTATTATTTACATACATTCACAATAACATATACATACATACATAATGATATATACGTATATACATACAGACATACACAATGATATATACATAATATACAAATATTAGAATACAATCCATTAAATTAAAATATGATAAGTCATATGATATGAGCAACAACGTCCTACAAGGTGGTTAATGAGAGGTAGTGTTCCTTGAGGCGCTTTTTAAATGTCGCAATTGTTTCTGATAATTATTGTCTATCAGATTATTTTTGTGTAGTTTGATCTATCTAAATCTTAAGTTTTGTCGCAAATTAGATTTCTCAACGCAATCATGTTCGACTTTTGACAACCAATAAATATGTCAATAATTGTCGATCGATTCGCCTTTGGCTCAGATAAAGTGTATTATAAATAATGGTACAATTATAGTACAAATATATTATAAACACCCAATATTATACTTTATCTAAGGTCTAAGGAAAGAGAGTGCATCATTCCGTGCGTTCCGTTCTACCTTTGTGAGTGACGGTTAACGCTACGTGCGCGAGAACTAATTTCTATAGGGCCGATTGGCGACATAGGTGGATAACTATATATCAGTTAAAATATCTGTATTTATCAGTTGAATACATATTTTCTCTCCCATGTCCTGTTGTAACGGCTTGCCGACGATCTGTAAATTGTCGGATTACGATACCCCGTCCTGAGCTTAGCTGTTGCTGATCATCGGCATTTCTGTGTTGTATGATTATCTATATATAATATAATAAAATTCGACCATTTTTTTGCCTGTCTTTATGTTTCGTGGCTATCACGCAAAAACTACTGGACTGATTTTGATAAAACTTTTTGTTCCATAGCTACTATCTAGGGTTATTTTTTGGCCACTGGCCAAATTTTGAGGTTTAGTTCAGAATAATACATTCAATTTATGAAATAAAAATATCAAAAAAATAATTAGATACAGTTACTTTGTCCCATGTCGTAAAAGGTATTTCATGGTCACCTCATGCATTACACTCGCGACTCACGGTAGGCCGACGTCACTGCCCTTGAAGTCGATATATTTCGTGTAAGAACAAAAATCGATGTATTTTAAGGACCATTTGAAATCGATTTTATTTAACAAAACGCACATTGAAAACAAAAATGGCATTATACCAAAAACTCACTTTTTCTGTATAGCAGTTTTAAGTTTTTTAAATTATTCTTATGCCCATATCTTGATAATAAATTGAGAACAAGCAATGTTAGTAGTTTTATTTAATAGTATAAGTATTTTTTAATCAATTTATAATGAAAATTAAATTGTAGAAAAAAAATTATTTGAAAAAAAAGTTCAGTATAGTGTAACTTTTGTTTTTATGTCACCAATATAAAATTTGTATAACGACACGATAAATTAAATTTAGTATCTAATGAATGAAGTAATTTAATGTAAAAATTAAAACAAAATGTAGTTTTAAAACTTAAATTATTTATTTGGAAATTGCAAACATAGTCTTATTCTCCAGTCTCAAAAATAATATATCACAATATCAATTAAACATTAGTCCAAACTAAAATGATTTAATAAATATTATGAAAACAACCTTTAAGTAACTAATATAAACAAAACAAAAACTAAGTAAAAAAAAATCTCTAAATCTTGCACTTACTCTAAACTGTAAACAAGTAATTATTCAGGATAATCAGTGAGATTCAGATGAGCATAAAAATATAATTAAAAATGCTATCATGATAGGGTCTGTAATATCCAGATACTAATCCTGTTTCCACAAGGCTTATCACAATTTTTCTTTCCTTCGGATATGTCCAATTTTTATTTGATACAATGGCTTAACCGAGTACAGTGTCGGACTCGGCAATTGAGTTGTCCCTAACAACTAAAGCCCTGCGGTTGCCTTCAGTCGCTATAATTGGAGGGAATCTACAAGAAACAGGATCAATCCAGTGACAGGCTGGCTTCGGCAAAAAGGCCAGACTTCTCCTTCCTGGGGACTGTCCGGCCGCCTCTGAACGGCCCCTACTACGTCGTCGGAACTGTGCAATAGGGTCAGGTTTCTATCCTGACCGCATTGGCCTAGCCCTGGCCTTTCCGCTATGCGTAGTCCGTGGTTGACTTGAGATGTCCAAAAATAACATTCTACACTGTCAGTCTTCATTTCCAATATAGTAAAATTCAGACAATTTATTTTAGTTGTTTTTTTTTTTAGATCAATTCTACGCTAGCAGACTTAAGACCCAGTGCAGCTTCATCTGTATGAGAGGCGAGTGCCCTAAGGTAGCTCGAGCCTCTGTAATTTGTGGTCAATGGGGGTGCAAACCCCCCCTTCTTTTCCAGCTAATCTGGGAGGAGGCAAACCGGAATATTGCGATTAATATGTTATACTATTATTATCTTCGCCAGGAGGACAGCGGGTGTCCTCTTTTCCCCCCTTCTGATGGAGGGCATCACGCAGCTCGCGCTCGCTCACGCAGATTAGCAGCTCACGCGCGGCAGCTAAAAAGTGGCCGACACGGGTCTTGAGCTAGAAGAGCTCTATGAGTTATCATGGCTGGGGTTTTAGAGTTGTAGTAGAAGGTTCTTGTTTAGGGACCGTCATTGTAGCTTGTAAGTCGTAGCATGCCGCTATAAAATTTCCTCTCTTGTTCTTTGTCACTAACATTTTCTTCGTGACTTTTCTCTTTCTCTGCTGAATGCTGGTTATTTTTACATGGCATATTTTTCCTTCTGTGCAAGTAAGTACGTTTTATCATCATCTGCAGCAGGATAAAAGTAACCATCATCACTATTTTCAGTAGATAAAGGATTGGTGTTGTCACTATTTTCGTGTAAACTACAAACAAATTTAAATTAGGAGTTGTTAGTGTAGTAAGGGGTGTATGAAATAAAAGTGATATTGCTGGTGGGTGTGGGGGAGGTTCAGGATTTTCGTCATTGCTATCCTTCCCAAGGTCCAGTTGTACGATCTATTTACCTCTACTAATTGATGGATCCATGTTAATTTCTAAAACATACAAAAAATCGTTAAGTAGGTCACAAAATGAAATTTACTAACAAAATTAAAAATGCTCATAAAGATCTCAGTGATTAAATTCTTTAGAGCAGTGGTAAATTTTCTAACCAAAAATAATCTTTACACAAATAAGTAATATTTTTTTATCCTGGAAATCCTGGAATCGTAAATAATCAAAAACGTATGAGGGAAATTGTTAAAGTAAGAATGTTTATTCTTACTTACTACTACCTACCTATCTTATATATATTTCTTATATTTACTACCAGTCACGAAAGACGTTTTTTTATAATAGTAGAAGACAGACGTACGCCAATCGACACTCGAAGTTTAATAAATGTTAATAAATGGAGAAAGCTATGAATGGAGAATTTACCTACTTATTTTATTAACTAGCGCGTATTTTATTAAATTGCCTAATGATGATTTATTTTATATAAGTGGAGTTGCTGTTACTGTATGTCAGAAGTCACCAAAATAATACTCGTTTTCGCCCTCACACTATAAAAAACCCCGCACGAAACAATTTCACTTCACGACTAGCGACTGTATCACGAGAGCAAGAGGTCCTGCCGCCGGATTTGGCTGTTTTTTTGTTTGGGCCCTTACAAAAAAGGACTTAGTTTCACGAACAAAACAATATACCTTGATTTTTTTGTACAAGTGTAGTTATGTGTCCTATGCATTCTTTCTAAGGTCTATGAATCGATATCATCAAATCTTAGATAATATTATAATTTATCTAAGCTTCAAATACATTGTGTCAACAAATGACGTTTGTCACATTATATTAGTTTGCACCTTTGCATTTGCATTTGCCGTATGCCTGAGGAGTGGCTCTCAAACATTAAAAACTCTGATATTGTAGTAGGCGGGGCTAAAATTTCATTTTCTCAAGGACATTGACGATACTCAGCGCCTTTTCACATTTTCATGATTTTTACAGATTAAATTGAATAATTGTCAATCATTGACAGCTTTCAAGTCGTAGACAGAGAATACAATAGACGAAGGCTAAGCGTGGCCACATGCCCTCCTTCTTCCTCCGACCTCTGGCTACTTACACATCGCACGAAACGCGGCAGCACAGATGTCACTTTATGTTAGTCTCGTGTAACCGAGAGGTACCTCCCCGGACGTGATACATATGATGATATGATGTATAAAAAAACACAAGATGACGTCTTCATCCTACTTGTTGTTATCTTCTGAAAAAATATTAATTTTTTCTTTTTTTTTTTTATGGTATAGGTGGGCAAACGAGCAGTTGTAGCCATTTTCATGACTACAGACGCCCATAGACATCTGCATAGAGACTATACAGATGCGCTGCCCCCCTTTCTCCTCCCGCCTCCATGGGCCACCGGCTACTTACACACCGCACGAAACGCGACAGCACAGCTGTCACTTCACGCCGGTCTCGTGTAAGCGAGAGGTACCTCCCCGGTCGTGCCGGCCCAATTCGGCTGCATGCAAGCATACAGCGTGGCACTACCTCTTACTCTTAATACGGCTAGATTATACAGAACGATGAAAGTTTTTACATATTAAGTAGCAAGTATTTACAGAGTCAACGTCAGTGGTTACCTAAGTCATCCTTTGTTATTTCGTTAGACCCAACTGAAGAAGATGATGACTGCATAGATATTTAAATTTCCTGAAAATAATTTATATTACCTAAGTTTTTTTTTAAGTCACATCTTGCACCTACCTATTTGTTATTTGTGTGCATTAAATAATGACATACCTACCAGTAATGGCACAACATTAGGGAGAACTTAAGTTTCTTCCTTTTTTTGAAGAGCACATTTCTTGGAAAATGTTTGCTACAAATCCTAGATGATTTCTTTGGAATCCAATTAATTCGTCCTGTTGATTGAATAAATTTTTTTTTTTTGGAAAATTTCATCATTTGGAAACCTGAAACATACTTAATATACCTACATGTTTCCTAAAGATGTAGAATATTAATAAATTGGTGATCTCTGACATTGGCCACACAAAGGCAAAATAAATGTTGGTTATCAATTATCAAATTATAATAAAAATATTGTGTATTGAATTTTTTGCGTATTTCAATTATAGAATTATAAATTCTGCTTTATATCATAATAGCTGGAACCAAAACTAAGGGCTAAACGTTGTTACAACAGAGTGTACTTACAAATGAAATGATACGTATCTCTTCTTTGGCTATTACTTTTACACTTTAAAATACAACAACCCTTCATGTTTTTTTTAACAAATATTATTAAAACTATAAGCTACGAATCTTGTACAATTTGTATTTTGTATATATTTGATTTTTTTCAATGTCAAACAAAAATGTTCCAACCAACGTCAAAATTGCTTAGCAACACGTTAGCAATGCTTTGCCGAGTATTTGGCAAAACCTTGGAAAACCGGGCACGCGTAGCGAGACAAAAGATCGCATCATTCCGTCTTCCTTGTTTACACGTCATAAGCGTAAGTTGATCGTGATGTAATGTAGGTAGTGAGCGCGTAGGGAAAAAACGGATCGACGCTCCACTTTTCGAAAATGCTAGTAGTTTAAAAAATAATGTCCTTTAATTAACTAGATCTGCACAAGTATATTGCATGATTAGTTAGTTTAGTTAGAGATTTTGCGGGATATTGTTTTCAGTGGAATCCTTTTTTGGGGATAGGTGCCTTACTTGTATGGTAGGCCATATAACTACTTCTGCTTTTGTCATCGTAACTGATTGATTCGACATTCGTTTGGCCATGGAGAATAAAAATCTTACAGTCCTTAAGTCCATTGACTTCGATATTCTCGGCGTAGTAAAATCTGTTAATGTCTCTGATTCTGCTCTTGCCTGGTTTAGTTCCTACCTCAGCAATCGCTCACAGCGTGGTCAGATCAGTTTGTCCTTCTCTCAGTGGGACAAACTTAGTGCAGGATTTCCTCAAGTCCCCTACTTTTCTCAGTCTTCATGAATACCTACTATAACTAATGTACTAGTATCTTCTAATGATATATTTATCATCTTTATGCTAATGATTTACAAATTTATCGCCACTTTACGTTACCAGATGAAACTTCAGCTGTCACGCACATAAATCAAGATCTATACCGTATAGTCGAAAGGGCTAGATCATTTGGTATTACTGTAAATCTACTAAAATTAAAGCATTGATTATGAGCAGTTCACGTATCCTCAATCGACTTTATATCACAGCGTTATAACCTATCACTTTAATTAGTGTCCAAATCGTGATAGATGATTCGGCGAAATCCGGTTAGTTAGTATTGATTCTAACCTTTCCTGGAAGAAGTATGTGAGTGAGATCAGTAAAAAAGTTCTTTTCTTTTTCCATTCCTAATAAAAACTTCATAATTTTTGTTACGTGACAGTGACGTATGTCACCTAGATGCCTAATATAGCTTATATATATTTAGTACAGCCCCAGAGGGCGTTGTTCATGGATGGTGTGTGTAGCCTTGATCCATCTGTGATGTATCGCGTATAGCATAATATAAATGACCTGGTTTATGTATGTGTGCCTAATGACCGTTCATGTACCCATTCACACACTAAACATGGTGACAGCGAAGAAGAAAAATCCACGCATGTAATGATCTGCGCAGTTGGGGTGTTCTGAAAATTTACGTCAAAAATTTACGATCCGCGAGGATGCAAATTATGACCATATATGGTAAAAACGGAGGATGACATCCCCCACCTGGGGTGGGGCAACGCCCAATGAGAGGCTTTTGGTCGTCCCTTTGTCTCGGCATATCGAATTGTAAGGTTCGTTACCTATAAAAAGTTGGTGAAGGATCGGTTGTAAATGAACGCCAACAGTAATTTGGCTAAATTTGAGTTATCTAAAAACGTAATCAATAACAATGCAGAGAACTTCAAGAAATGGGCGCAGGCGTTGGACATATATCTCCTAGCGTCTGGTCTGGATAAAACCGATGAAAAGCGGAAAATTGCCATTATGTTACACTCGATGGGCGAGCAAGGTATGAACATATTTAATACCTTTAATTTAGACTTCACCAATGCAACACTCGATCAGGTTAAACTGAAATTTACTGAATATTTTGAACCGAGAAAAAATTTAACCATAGCCAGACATAGATTTTTTACACTCAAGCAAGGTGTCAATGAATCCATAGAGAGTTTTATCACTCAGCTGGAGACGGCCTGTAGCTATTGTGAATTTGATAGCTTACGAGATTCCCTGATCAAGGACATTCTCATTGCAAATATGTCCTCAAATAACTCACACATTCGCCAGCGACTGTTACAAGAAACTGATCTCTCTTTAGAAGCGGAAAAAACGTTATGCAAGACTTTAACCATGGCACAGAACAATGAAAACACTCTTTCTAATGAAGAAACCATAGTTAAAAACGATAGTGTATTTAGACTTCAGAAAAAAAGGCCCCAGAAAAATCAGTATAACAGTAATTCCAGAAATAACCCATCGTCGTGGCCTCAGCAGCGCAGAGCAACACATCCACCACGGAGGTCTACGTGCTACAAGTGCGGGGGTGCATTTCATCGTGACATCAGCAGCTGTCCAGCAAGGGACGTCATATGCAGGTCATGTCATAAATCAGGTCATTTTGCTAAGGTTTGTCAAAGAAAGAATAATTGTAATAGCTTAAAAATTGTGTGTAAAGGGGAACAGTCAACATTGGCTTCCGGTGATGAAAATGCTAAATGCTCTGAGGAAATCAGTGGGGGCTTTGAGGGCTTAGGTATTAATGATGATGATAATTATCATTACAAAAATAGTGTAGAGTGTAAAAATCTTGTAGATAAATCAAAATCATGGAAAATAGACTTAGTAACAAATGGTGTAAAAATTTCAGCAGTCATAGATACTGGTGCTGATATAAATATGATGCCTTTAAATGTATATAAATCTTTGAAGTTTAAACATAACAGTTCTGTTAATAACAAGTGGCAAAAGTTAAGAATTTTTGGCTATGGTGGAAACAAAATTCCCATATGTTTTGTGACAAAAATATATTGTAATTTTAATGAAAATTTCAAAGATTTCATAGAATTTGTGATAACTCCACTTAATTGTCAAACTTTAATTGGTTTACCTACTTGTATAAAGCACGGTTTAATTGTTAAGGAATTTAGCATAAATACATCAAATAATGTACCTAACATAAATAACATAAATCTAAATAATATAAAATGTAAAGACATTTTGAGCAGATATTGGAATGTTTTCAAAGGGTTGGGCTGTCTACCTATTACACATGAAATTAAAATTTGCAAACAAGCTGTTCCTTGTGTAGAACCCCAGAGGAAAGTGCCTTTTTCAATTGTAGAGCCTCTCCAAAAGGAATTAAATGAAATGGAAAAGCTAGGTATTATTACAAAGGTTAATAAACCTACCCCTTGGGTTAGTAATTTAGTTGTAACTACTAAGAAATCAGGTGGCTTAATAGTCTGTCTTGATCCTAGGAATCTGAATAAATTAATTCTCAGGGAGAGATATCCTATTAGTAATATGGATGAAATCAGGGCAAAATTGAGCAAAGCCAAATATTTCTCACACTTAGATGCATTTTCAGGCATCTATAATATTAAATTAACAAACAGTAGTTCAGATTTATGCACATTTTCAACACCCTTTGGCAGATATAAGTTTCTGAGACTCCCATTTGTTATCTCTTCGGCCACTGAAATTTTTTATAGGGCCATGGTAGATCTCTTCGGTGACCTTGAAGGCACAATAATCTGGTGCGATGACATTTTGATATATGGTGAGACAATACAAAGTCATAATGATAGTGTAGTGTGTGTCTAGCACTACGTTAGCGTAGGAATATAAATTAATGTTTATATTATAGAAACTAGTTGAATGAAAGAATAGAACCTCCGCAATAGTTAAGCTTTTTAATAAGAAAATAGTTAGGAATTTAAATATATGATTTAGGAACTCATTCTAGGATTGTCTATTTTGACAATACAAGAATTTTCATTATTATTATAAATTATTCTTCGAAGAGACTTGAGGGCAAGTTCCCTTAAGCTTAGGAAATATAATATAATTGTTTTTAATGTAAAAGAAGAAATAAATAAATATATTCAGTGATCAAGTATATCATTTCAATAATAACTAGTAAATAAATAGTGAAGTAATTACATCTCTAGAAGAGACAATCATAGGATACTAGAGTAAATAGACTTGCTCTAAAGACGCCCCCATAAGATATCAAGTGCAGAGCTCTATAAGTTAAAGGACTCTACAATAGGTTAAATAAATTCCTGCAGAGAGCCATGCAAGTGAATCTAAAATTAAACTTGTCCAAGTGTAAGTTTCTTTTGGAAGAAATAACATATTTGGGCTATGTTTTCAGCAAACAGTGTGTAAAAATTGATCCAGAAAAAATTAGAGCTATTAAAGATCTACCTGAACCTAAAAATATAACTGAATTACAAAGGTTTCTTGGTATGATTAACTTTCTATCACCTTTTATTAATAATTTATCTCAAAAAACTGCTATCTTAAGAAACTTGTTCAAATCTAATACTATTTGGTCATTTGATAGCAACTGTCAAAAATCATTTAATGAACTAAAAAATATTATAACAAAAGGTCCTGTTCTAGCGAATTACAATTGTAATCTGCCTTTAATTTTATCAGTTGATGCCTCAAAATCTGCATTGGGAGCTGTAATCTTACAAAATGGCCGTCCCATTGCATATTCTTCTAGAAGTTTGAATGCAACACAACAAAATTATGCTCAAATTGAAAAAGAACTCCTAGCAATTCAATTTGGTATATTCAAACTTAAGTATTAGCAAAACTCTTTTAGATAGTATCTTAAAAGCCACTCAAGAAGACAATGATCTTACTTTGTTAAAAGACTTATATTTCAATGGATGGCCCCGCTATAAAAAAGACATTGCTGATAGACATGGGTAAGTAATACAAGTAATATTACTCGAGTGATATTACTCAGATAGGTGATGCAACATTACTCATTACGCGTCAAATCGAACCATTACACATCACTCGCATCACTCGGCTCTGCGACTGAGTGACGAGTGACGAGTGATGCGAGTGACGAGTGATGCGACTCGCATATTAGCGAGTAGTATATTATTATGTTGTCGTGGCAAATAGGTATGTACTATGTGTCTCTTTGTGTAATACCTAACACGAGTAGGTACCAGGTACGTAAAGTAACATCACTTAATTACCTAATAACTAAATATTGTACCAAAATCTTAAGTGATGTTATGGGTGATGGTAATTTCACAAAGTAATATTACTTTCAAGAAAGTGATGTGTAATGTTGCATCACTTCATCGAGTACCGTTTTGCGCATGTATTACTTAGCTTGTTACCCGTAAGCAACAATTCGCCGACAGCTGCATCTGCCGGAAGCTCCTTCAACAGGGGGTCAATAGTCTTTGTTCACATTTACAAAAACACGAGTTCAAATATTAGTCAAATTATCCACATTCACAACAAATATTAATCAAGTTCAATTGTTAAACAATTAAGTTACATTCCCGAATAATATCATCAGGGGATCAACACGTAACTTATATTAGCGATCACAACTCAAATCTCAATTATGTAAGCGTCCGAACTAATGGGATCAAAACGGCGTAATTCCAAGCGAGCACGTAATAATCTCAAGACAAAGGCAAAAAACAAAGTCACAATGGCGTCTTTCTCGAAGCTACTCTAACACAACGCGGGCGCGTCTCCGCGCCCGAGCGGCCGAAGACGACCCGATCGGCACACATCGGAATTTACATATTAATTACATTAAAGGCGCCTAGATGGCAGCACATGTGGTTCAGAACATCTACCCGCTTCGGCCAGGGCTACCTGGCCGCTAGTTAACTGGCAAGTGACAAGGTTGATACTGCTCTCTTCAAGATCGAACCGTCCACCTGAACCTCAGCAAAACGGGGCACACCATCTGCCCCAAAGACCAAGTTGAGGATATGCCCTCTGCGCCAACACAGTGGCGGTGAGTTAGCATCCTTAACAAGAACGAGGTCACCAACACGAGGTGGATCGGTTCCACTTAACGCGCTGCTGCAGGATATGCAAATATTCTAAATTCCAGCGTTTCCAAAAGCTCTGAGTGATCTGCTGGATCAATTGAAACCGCGAGAGACGATTGGGTCTCACATCAACAAAGGGGTATTCTGGCAGAGCGTTGAGTGGCTGATCAATCAAAAAATGGCCCGGCGTGAGGGCCTCCAAATCATTAGGATCCGAAGAGATCGGGCACAACGGGCGAGAGTTCAATACGGCCTCAATCTTGCAAAACACAGTTGCGAGTTCCTCAAAAGTCAAAACGGATTCCCCAATAACTCGTCGCAAATGTGTTTTAGCAACTTTGACCACGCTTTCAAATATGCCGCCCCAGTGGGGACATGCCGCGGGACTGAACCTCCAAATTATTTTATAACTAGCTAGTCTAGTCGCAATTACAGTCTCATTAGACTCCAAAAACTTATGTACATCATCTAAATAGCTATTTGTGCCCTTGAAGTTGGTGCCGCAATCTGAACGTATCAAGGACGGTAGTCCTCGTCTTGATACGAATCTATTTAGTGTCGCAATAAAGGCCTCTGTTGAGAGGGCCGAGACGAGCTCCAAATGTACCGCCTTGGTGGATAGGCCGACGAAGACGCACAAATAGGCCTTAACAGTTTTACTGTTCCTAAGGGTCGAGGTCTTAACCAAAAAGGGACCAGCAAAGTCCGTACCAACTCCGACAAAGGGTCTTGACTCTCTGACTCGATCCGAGGGCAGGTCGCCCATGAGAGGCTGCATGGTAGTGGCCTTGAGTCGATAGCAAGGCATGCAGCGAAAGACCACACTACGGATAGTCCTTCGGGCTGATAAAATCCAAAATTCCCGCTGCAAAATGGCCAATAGGGCGTTGCAGCCGGCGTGCGAGTTTTTAACGTGGCGGTCAGTAATTAGCGACTGAACCAAATGGCCACTCTTGGGCAACAATAGGGGGTGACGAGCTCCATAGGGGAGGTTGGCGTTTCTAAGACGCCCTCCGACTCTTAATAGCCCCGCACTATCCAAAAACGGGTTCAATTTAGAAATGGCCCAAGAAGAGCATCCTGGAGCTCTTGAGGCGATAGAAACGCGGTCAGATGTTTGTCCTGTGGGTGTCTGCAATTCCAAAGGAAGCGCTTGATCCAAGCGGTGACTCCCAACAGTTTATCTAGTAAGCTGTAGCGGTTCAATAAGAGGTCTGGGTCGAACGGTCGGTCCTGCCGTTCAATTGCAAGCGTTCGCAACCCAGGCAAAGCCCTAGTGTCCAATGCCGGCGTTCGTGGCCAATCAGATTCCGGCCGAGTCAACCACTCAGGTCCCCACCATAGGGAGTGCTCAACCA
>LUGF01057178.1:39179-68910 GCA_001625245.1 Calycopis cecrops | reverse complement strand
CTTCCCATTGGATGCTTTTATGACGGCATGATGCGGGAGGAAAAAATGCTCCATCGAGCGCCAATCTAATTTTGACACTGACATGTGTCCCAACTCTTCATACTCTCGCATGAATTCAATATACTTGGCCCTGAGGAGTGGGTCCCTGCTCATGCGGCGCTCCATTGCCATCAAACGTTTCTCAGTAGTAGGCCGTGAGGCACCAAGTGGCGGCCGTACGGTGAGAAAGGGCAATCTGGTCATGATCCGGCCAGAACGGAGGTGGCACGTGCTATCACGAAAGAGTCGCTCACACTCTTCATGCTCCGGATCAGAGCGGGGCGCTTGTGGTGGCTCTTCAAGTTCCCAGAATTTCTGGACGGCGTCAGAGAGCGCGGAGGCCACCATCAAGACTGTCTCAAGTTCCGCAGGAGGGGGTACCTCTAACACTGGCCCCATCATAGCGAACCCAAATATGGTCCGGAGGGCTACCAAGCCACCTGGCTGCAAAACGCGAGTGCCGGCGAGAAGTATTTTCCCCAAAACGTCGGCACCAAGAAGCAAGTCGATCTTGTCAGGTAGATGGAATTTGGAATCGGCCAAGTTCAAATCCGTTGTCAATTTTACCGCATCCGCAGACAAATGCACTTGCGGGTGGCTGCCTAATATATTCTCCATCACAATGACCGATGAACCCAATGTCGGGCGTGGAGAATTTATGGGGGAGAACTCAAACAATACGCGGCCCTCACAGTGGCTACAGGAACGTTCCCAACACCCCGTATTACTTCTGAATCCATTTTAATATTCAGGCCAGTCTGCCCCACCAACCAAGATGAAGCTATGCACCCTTGTGAGCCTGTGTCCAATATAGCCCGGACTACAACAGAGGCGCCCGTCCGTCCCCAGACCCTAACTTGGGCCGTGGGCAAAATTACGGTTTCAACAGGGGGCGGTGCATTGCGGGGGCAGACGCCCACATCCTAATGTTGGCGAGGCGGCGTTCGGTTGCCGCGGTCCCCAGATGGCACGTCAAAATGAGGCAGAGATTCGAACTCCTCCTCTGCTCGGTGACGACTGCTGCGAGCCATTGTCGGCTGCTCGTAGCGCCAAGAGCGTCCGTACCGAGGATTGCGCGCTTCGAGGCGGGGACGCTCTGCCAATGGAGGGGACGGCAATGGCGTCGGACGTACGTCACGGTAATCGTGATGCACGAGTGGAGGCGACCTGTTCTGATGACGCGGGGACAGAGGGGGCGAGCGGGACACAAAGGTGCGGGATTGAACCCGGGGCCCGCTTTCATACCCGCCCGTGGGGCTGCGTGGTGCACCTTGTTGCCGCTTGACGGCAGCACAGTCTGCGCGGCGAGGAGGGGGTGAGCCGGACTCCAATTGGCGGGACTCAGCCCGGCGTCCGCTCACGTACCCGCCCGAAGGCGACCCTGGGTGGTCGCGTTGGCCATTTGCGTTGGCGCACAGCAACCTCAAATGGCGCCCACCGCAAATTGGACACGGGTGCGTGTCGGGACAGGCGCGCTGAAAGTGGTCCCCTAGGCAGGAGAAGCACCAGCCTCGTGCCTGTGCGATCTGCCTACGAGCGGCCACGTGCAGTCGTAAAAAATCTTAGCACTGCTCCGTCCGGTGCCCCTGGGACTTGCAAAAATGGCAGTCCAGTCGCGCAGTCTGCGCGACAGCAAAGCGGGGAGGCGCCCTTGGCCTTGGCGCAGATCGGACGTTGCGCTGTTGGTTGGTGGGCCGGGTTCCTGGAGATCCAATGGGAGTGTCGACCATCACGTCGCCCATGCGACACTCGTTCTCCAGAAATGTCAGGAGCTGATCAAACGTAGGGAGCTGCGATGTCTCATCCCTAATGTGCCCCTGCTCAAATCGTGCCCTCAAAGAAACAGGCAGCCGTTTAAGTACGATATGTACCAACAGGTAGGACCACTGGTCTACCGATAGTCTTAGACGGCTCAAGGCATTGGTGGCGATTTGGAGCTCAGTCCTCAAGGAGGCGGTAGTGCTCACCACAGGCAACTCCAAAATCTGGTCGATGTGGGCATCGGCCAGACACCGTTGATTTTGGTAGCGCTTGGTCAGCAAAGAGCGCGCGACCGGATAGCTCTCATCCCGAATGGGGAGGTGCTGTACCAACCCTCTCGCCTCTCCGTCAAGCACGGAAAGCAAATAGGCCAATTTTTGAGATGGGCCAAGATCATCTCTCGAGTCCACAAGGCTCTCAAATAAGCCGATGAACCCCATCCAGCGGTCCAAACGACCATCAAAACGTGGGAGGTTTAGGTCGGGCAACCGGCTCAAAAGGCCCACGGGAGTCTTCAAAACCGTCGCGTGCAACGGGGCTCCTGCACGCGAGGCCAAAATCTCACGCGATCGCTGGGCGATGCCGTCAGCCAGGTCCAGGACCTGGGCATAGTCCTTATGAACTTGGTCCCGTCTCTCCTGCGGGAAGGACTCCAGGGGGACATCATCCAAATGCAGCATGAGGCGCTGGTAATGCACCTCCACAACCTGGAGTCGCGTCGGATACTGTGCATGGCGGTCCAGCAAAGCCTCAATGCGGTCATCCCGATCGACCAAGGCAGCGGCTGAAGTGAACCATCTTAGTTGTGACCCTATCTTTGAGAAGGACTCACTTACGACGCTCAGTGGAGAGACCGACATCTTCAAAGGCACAAATAACTCAACCTTAATTTAAACCAATAAATCACAGATTAACTTTATGCAAACAAGCTGTTACAAATTTAAAAACAATATCAATCT
This sequence comes from Calycopis cecrops, assembly GCA_001625245.1. NCBI lineage: Eukaryota > Metazoa > Arthropoda > Insecta > Lepidoptera > Lycaenidae > Calycopis > Calycopis cecrops. The sequence goes on along the minus strand of LUGF01057178.1, from coordinate 66,151 downwards.
TATCTATAATACAAAAAACAAACAATCAACAATTTTTACATTCAAATTTTTCTTGTCGACTGTACACGTTATTATATTAAACTATTTCACTTAAAAATTCAAATGTCTTATCCGTACTACATCAACAGCTTGGTCTTATCCATATTAATATCAACGACTTGAACTTGATGCACATATGCTTTGACAAATGAATGACAAAAAAAATGGCGGATCGAATCGATCGGCGAAACAATGAAATTTACACATAACGTATTATTTATACTACTCGGCCGCGTTAACATGGCACCTGGCTTTTGATGTAAAAGACAAGTAGCGTTCACAGTTTTTTTTAAATTTCTTGGTACTAAAAAAAATATTTGTTATTGTTTTTTTTAGTTTTTAGTAGTTTTAGTCTTTGTTTTAACAGTTAGGTTTGGCCGTTTTATTTTGTAACAGCTACCTACATAAATTTGTTATTAGAGACAGCGCGTTCTCCAAATTTAACACAAATGTTCACGCTTGAACATAATCGCGCATCATCACCGGATGGGGCAGCAGCATTGCTGACTCTTTAAGACGCACACGTACGTATTTAGAACCACACTAATAATAATGTATTGTATACATATAATGTAATCCTTATATGAATAAATTCTCTTTTACCTTTGACAACGACGTTGTAAATATAGCTACTTCTTCAGGTTTAGTAATTCACTGTGGCGAAGACACAAACCGCCTTAATTATCTGCAAGAGTCCGGACAGGTAGCAGTGAGTATCCAATCCACCACCCATATCCTTCAAACCATCAGTCTGTTATCCGTAGGTCGCAGGGTACAGACATCCTGACATTTATTATGTACAAAGTTGATACAAGCGAGAGGCATTAAATGAAACCACATAATTAGTGTATTGTTTTCAGACTACACAACAAAAATCAGATCAATCGGAGCGATAAATTAGCCACAGGATTTTTAAAAGTTTTTTCTCACTTCGTACACGCTGTATATTCTTTTATATTATATTTTGTTAGCCAGCTTCGCATCTCGGTCTTCAGTGACGACTGGCATGGATTTTTTTACGATTGTGTCGAATGGTACGGAGCGTAAAGCCGTATTCTCCACATGCATGGGCGCGAATTGAATCCATTTGAATCGAATGCCCATTGATATTTATTGAAGGGCTTCAACAAATAAATGTATATTATATAATTCCTTATAAGTTTTGTTTCTCTATCTCCTGTACTAAATCTGTCCCTCCGTCCGGTGTAGCCACAGCAATAAGCTCATAATAAAGGCTTAGCACAAAATAAATGTTGATATAATATCATATACTTAAAAAAAAATAACTTTTATATGTAAATATTTTTTTCACTCAGTACTATAAACGTCATCAATTGAGCCAGGTGCCATGTTAACGCGGCCGAGTAGTACTATACAGGGTGTCCCGTAAGGAGTGGACCCCGTTGGTCCACTCCTGGAGTGGACCAACGGTATGTAGGAGATGGAAGGAATCATTACAAACATGGAACCAAAAAAAATTTTGTCTAAGCCTAATAGTTCAAAAGATATGATTTTTTAAAAAATTTTTTAATGCATATTTTGTATTCCTTGATAAAATAAATAAATTTCTCTTAAATAAAATTCAAATTTTTTTTTTGGTTCCATGTTTATTATGACTGCCTCCATCTCCCACACTCCCTTGGTCCACTCCTTACGAGACACCCTGTATATTATATTTATGAATTCAACAAAATGAAAAACTTATGAATTCTTTCACAATAGGCAAATTCAAACAATTTTAGCGAATCGTATTTATACAATTCTAATATCAATAGGCAAATTCAAACAATTTACGCATTACAATTAAGTGGGTTGGAACCCGCTCTGGTACCAAAAAATGTTCAGTCCTATTCCCGGATTTATGCGCAGTAGAAGGATATGTACTCGGGAGACAAATCAGGATGAACTTGCCTGCGATACGCAGGGCTACTATTACAATTTAAAATTAGGTGATATGTCTAAGTACCTTATGTATTCTGTTGCGTTGTGTGAATCCAGCATAAGATGTATTACATCAAACTATAAAACATATGGCCATAAGTTCTACGCTTAGAATGTAATATACTTAGCTTTTGACCCGTAAGCAACAATCCGCCGACAGCTGCATCTGCCGGAAGCTCCTTCAACAGGGGGTCAATAGTCTTTGTTCACATTTACAAAAACACGAGTTCAAATATTAGTCCAATTATGCACATTCACAACAAATATTAATCAAGTTCAATTGTTAAACAATTAAGTTACATTCTCGAATAATATCAACAGGGGATCAACACGTAACTTATATTAGCGATCACAACTCAAATCTCAATTATGTACGCGTCCGAACTAATGGCATCAAAACGGCGTAATTCCAAGCGAGCACGTAATAATCTCAAGACAAAGGCAAAAAACAAAGTCACAATGGCGTCTTTCTCGAAGCTACTCGAACACGACGCGGGCGCGTCTCCGCGCCCGAGCGGCCGAAGACGACCCGATCGGCACATATCGGAATTTACATATTAATTACATTAAAGGCGCCTAGATGGCAGCACATGTGGTTCAGAACAATACTTATTAAATAAATCGGCTCACGATTTATATCTAGCGTATTGGAAACACACTCTGCCGAACGCATGATGCTTGCCATAGAGATATAAAGATTTACTTCTGATATCTATGATGCTTGCACTCGCCGACGCAGCCGACTCGCTCACACGCGCAGCTCTAGCTAGCGAGTACACCATCACTCCTCCGCCTCTGCGTCCATGACGAGTGAAAACATTAATGTTGAAACTTGGTATTTTGTATAAAGACAACAATAAATAGCTTATATTAGGTTCCGTTAAAACAATAACATCAATATTAATTAAATTTCTACCAATAGTAGCTATAAATTCACTGAAATATTTTTTTAGACATCGAATATTCACGTGTAATATACATAAATCTTTACTTTTAATATGAGGTATTTGTTCGAACCATATTATGTCTAAATTATTTACACACATAGTTTACAAAACTATCAGAAATAGAATCAATGCCATTAAGTTGGTCTGCGAATTTCAAAAATATTTTAAACTAAAAAAAAAGCAGTTTACCAATGTTTTATTTATAATTCACAAGGTCACTTGTTATACATATATAACAAACCTCTACAGTTTTACAATGAAGAATAATTCTACAAGTCCATATCACCTCTACATCGATACATAATGTTTGACGAATTTCACTGCCGTCACTGCCACTTACATGATCTTTGATGAAATAGCAAAGGCAGAATTCAGGGAAACTATACGCTGACTCCGCACACGTGTAACCTGGTTCGCGATGGTGCGATGGAAGAATTTTACAATCAATTTGCCTCTAACTTCGAGCGAGTTCACTAGCTTAGATTAGAAATAATTATATTGTAACTATTAATTTTAAATAAAGTAAATTATAAGTAATTGGTTTTTTTTGGGAAACTCGGGAGCCGAAAATATAATTGGCGCAGTCGGTAGGATTTCCAGGTCTGTCTGGATATAGATTAGGGAATATTCTGGACGAGATAGGCGTTCTCAGCCGAACTGGAAATTTCTAGAAGAACTTCGTCGCTCGAGAATCAGAACTTCGATACCTCCCGAGAATGCCAAGATCTATATGAGTACCTACACTATTATTCAGTGATTGCTCCTTTATTTCCTAAATTAGTTTTAGAATATAATATAGGTGTGTAATATTTTAAATTAGGAATTTAAATTTGATTTAATAAGATTAAATACTTAAATACATAATATATACTACATAATAAAACGAAATCAATATCATTGTCGAATTATAACAATTAACATTTAATAATAAAATACGTAATATATATGTTTAATTAAATGAGTAGAAGGGAAAATTTAATTGATCAGTTAAGACAAGTTGACGAATCAAACTTAAGCATGACGACCAGCCTAGACGATATCTGTAAAGCCCTCCAATTGGTTCCCGAATTCGATGGAATTCCTCATGTATTAGTAAGATTCCTTAATTTATGCGATCAATTAGTTGCGACTTATGGATAGGACGGCAATCAATTAATTAATTCGGGTTTATTAAATGGAATACTAATAAAATAGTAGGTGCAGCAGCACGCCAAATTAATTCTAATGGTGTCCCTAATAGCTGGGATTGTATTCGTAGTTCTCTAATAAATAACTTTACAGATCAAAGAGACGAAACGGCACTTTAGAATGATTTGGCTTTATTAACACAAGGTACTAACACTCCGCAAGAATTTTTTGAACGCTGCCAGAACTTATTTAGTACAGTTATGACGTATGTTTCTCTCCATGAGTCTCTAACAACTACCATAGATGCTAAGCGTTAGATTTATAAAAAATTAACCCTCCAAGCATTTTCACGGGGATTGAAGGATCCATTGGGTTCTCGTATTAGATGTATGCGTTCCGAAACGATTGAGAAAGCATTAGAATTCGTTCATGAAGCAGTCAATACTACGTACATTCAGAATAGACATTCGCATATACCAGATAAAAATCTAGTGAAAATCATCAGCCTTTTAAAATGCCTAGCCATCATTCTCAGCCCTTCAGGCAGAATATTTTTAATATGCCAACTCCGTCTAGACAGCCATTTATGCATAAGCCACCATTTTTACCTCCGCATCATGTTAAAATGCCTTTTAATCCATCGCGATTGCCAACGCGCACTCAACAATGTTTAATGCACCAATACCTAATCATCAGCAAGGTTTTCAGGTTCAACCTAGACCGCAATCTTCATTTCAAGGCCCTAAGCCTATGAGCGGTGTATCTCATTTTGTAACTAGAGAAAGACCGATGCAAGCAGGTCCTAGTGGGTGGAATTGGGCTAAGCAGGGTAACCCACCACCGTCTAATTATTTTAAAACGCGCGATAATAACATGAACGAATGTGCAGATTTTGAATATTATAACGATTTTGATTATTAAAACTATAATGATTACCATGACTATAACAATTATTACGACTATGACAGTTATTATAATGATTATTGTGAAATGCGAAATCATTCCGATATTCCGTATGAGAATCACGAAAGCCCTATAGTTGAAGAGTTAGTAGAACAGCCCTTGTCAGAACAGCAGTCATCATCATCATCTAGTGAAAATTTTCAAAAAGTTCAGACTACAAAAAAGTTAAAATAGAATTAAACCTTCAAACTCAACGTCAATTACCATTCATTCAGATTTCACTCGATGGAGGATTTTCTTTGAAATTTTTGATAGACACCGGAGCCAACCAGTCTTTTATTAGTCCAGAGGCCGTGGAAAATTATTTTTCACACATACCATTAAATTTTGATCCGTTTGAAGTCACTAACGTTCATGCAACAAGTAGAAATAATTATTCAAAAACTTTAGACTGTTTCAAAGAATTTAATGACGATTGTAAAATTAAACTGTTCGTTTATAGGTTCCATAATTATTTTGATGGTTTGATAGGAATGGACTTACTCACTAAATTCGAATCTAAGTTAGATCTTAAAAATTGTACATTAAATACTAGAAATGCCATAAATCCTATTCGGTTATATGATTCACGAAATTTAAACTTGTACGAAAAGGTTATACCCAGTGAGACTTCTCTAATGCTTAATCTACCTATTAACGCTTCAGGTGGGGAAGTTTTAGTAGCCGAACAAATAATTTATAATTGTATTATTAATGAATGTTTAACTACAGTTAAAAATAGAAGAGGAATAGTGCAAGTAACAAACTCTACAAAAAATGATGTAATATTTTCGTTAGATCATGCAACACTATAGTAGCACTATATTTAGTTCAGAGTTTTCACAAAAATTTTCACACCGTGCTAATGATGTTAATTCGCGCTTACGTACAGACCATTTAAATTTCGAAGAAAAAACTAATTTAACAGCACTTTGTGCTGAATACGCCGACGTATTTTATATCGAAGGCGAGTCTTTGACATTTACTAATAATATCAAACACAAAATTCGTACGCATGATGAGGTCCCTATTCATACGAAGAGTTATCGCTATCCTTATATTTTACGTGAGGAAGTACAAGATCAAATATCTAAAATGTTGAGTCAGGGTATTATTCGACCATCAGAATCAGCTTGGAGCTCTCCAATCTGGATTGTTCCACAAAACATGGACGCTTCGGGTAAACAAAAATGGAGACTAGTTGTTGATTTTCGGAAACTTAATGTAAAGACTATTGACGACAAGTATCCTATACCTAATAGTAACGATATTCTTGATGAGTTAGGAAAATGTCAGTATTTTAGCACCCTTGATCTTGCGTCAGGGTTTTATCAAGTTGAAATGTCAGAAGAGGATATACATAAAACCGCATTTACTGTAGAAAATGGTAAATATAATTTTTTTAGAATGCCGATGGGTTTAAAAAAAAAGTCCAGCCACTTTCCAAAGAGTAATGGACAATGTCCTAAAAGGTCTTCAAAACGTTGTCTGTTTGGTGTACCTAGACGACATCATAGTCTTTTCAACATCGCTGCAAGAACATATAATAAACCTAGAAAAAGTTTTCCAAAGGCTACGTGAGTCTAATTTTAAAATACAGCTAGATAAATCAGAGTTCTTAAAACATGAAACCGCATATCTGGGACATGTCATTACTAGAGAAGGAATAAAACCTAATCCCGATAAAATATCTGCTATAAATAAATTTCCCATTCCTAAGACACCCAAAGAAATAAAATCATTTTTGCGTTTACTGGTGTACTACCGTAAATTTATTCCTGATTTTGCTAAGATAACGAAACCCTTAACCAGTTGTTTAAAAAGGGAAAGAAAATAACATTTGATACATAATACGTTAACTGTTTTGAACGATGTAAGACACTTTTAACTAACGATCCAATATCAATATAATATCCTCCAATTTCACAAGGAATCGTCGGATCTGATAAACCTGAAGCGTACGCTTCTCGTACTTTAAACGATAGCGAAATAAATTATAGCACAATTGAAAAGGAATTATTAGCCATTGTGTGGGCAACGAAATACTTTCGCCCTTATCTTTTCGGCCGTAAATTCAAATTTTAACGGATCATAAACCTTTGCAGTGGGTTATGAGTCTCAAAGAGCCTAACTCAAGAATAACTAGATGGAAACTGAAGTTGAGTGAGTTTGATTTTATTACCCAATATGAGCCCGGCAAAAAGAACACAAATGCCGATGCTCTTTCTCGTGTAGAAATCTGTAACGAAGAGATCAGTTCAACGGTAGGGAATACGTCTAAGGCATCCGTAGCTGTAGTCGTAGATGACTCTGAAAGTACTATAACCGCACACACCTCGAATGAAAATCCAATACTAGAAATCCCCATATCTTTCGACCCTTTAAATAAATTTCATCGACAGTTAGTTTTTAATATTGTAAGTCACGTAAGGAAATGCGCAATACTCACCAAACCGTTTGATACTCGTACTAGGATATCTATTCAACTATCAAAATCCAATTTAGAGACAGATTTAATAAACACAATTAAAGAATATGTTAATCCGAATATAAAGACCGGTATACTTATTAACCCTCCATTAGGTATGTATAAAATTGTCCCAATATTACAGGAAAAATTCAAAAGCTCTTGTATGAAACTTTTCATAGCTAAAACCGAATTAGAAAACATCAAAGAATATCTTAGACAACAGGAAATTATTCGTAATTACCACGATGGGAAAACCAATCATCGTGGCATAAATTAATGCTATTTCGCATTATCAGCACGTTACTACTGGCCTAAAATGAAGGAACATGTAACAAAACATATTAATAATTGTACAATATGCGGCTAAGCTAAGTACGATTGAAATCCTATAAAACCTAAGTTAAATTTAGTACCTCCAGCTACAAAACCCTTTGAAATTGTCCACATGGATACTTTTACAGCTCAACATGACAAATACTATGTAACCTTAGTAGATGTATTTTCGAAATATGGGCAGGCATACTTACTTAGGGATGGTACTGCGCTCAGTGTTATACAAGCTTTACTAACATTCAGCACTCATCATGGCTTACCACTCACCATAATCACTGACCAAGGCACAGAATTTAATAACCAAATGTTTTCAGAATTTTGTAAAAGACATCATCATCAAACTTTGGCTCATTCACCTAACGCAAATGGTAACATAGAACGTTTCCATTTGACTTTGCTTGAACATCTCCGTATATTAAAATTAAAACAACATGATCAACCTGTATCAAATTTAATGCCTTACGCTTTAATCGCTTATAATAGCTCAATATATAGTTTCACTAAATGTAAACCGTACGATCTCATATTAGGATATACCAATCCACGAGATCCAATCGACGTTGACTTAACAGCCTTTTTACTGCAACAATACATGCAATCTCATAGAGAACAAAATAAACAGGTTTATGACGTTGTAAATGAAACATCTTATGCTAATAGAGAAGCTATCATTGAAAAGCGTAATGAATCTAGAGAACCTGAAGAAGACTATGAACCTAACCAGCAGGTTTTCGTAACTAATCCTTCAGCTAGTAGATCTAAGCTCGCACCTAGATATACGCATGATACGGTTTTAAAAAAATCTACCAATTCACATATAATACATACCTCTAGAAAGAAAAATCCTATAGCTAAGAATAGGTTGAAACGAATACCTAAGACTGCAAAATTGTTGCAGGAGGCTGATTATAATTATTCTCACAGCGACACTGGCTCTCGAGATAAAACTTGAAGAACTTGGAGAGGGTCCAGGGATATTACCTTTTAAATTAGGTCCTATGCGACTAACTATGCATTATCGTACATTCTTGCAGTATATAGAATTAAGGGAAATAGAATCTAAGATTACTTTAGTACAGTCTCAGTTAAATGAAATTAGAAATAAGCTAGATAACGTTACTTATGCTGTCTATGAGTCTCAAATAGATTATTTAAGTGACAAACTTGATTTTGCTTTACAACAAATAAAAACTCTAGAGCCCTTAAGGTTCAGGAGAGGCTTAATAGATAGTCTGGGGTCGGTAATTAAATGCATTACTGGAAATTTAGACTATTCGGACACGGTAAAATATGATAACGCTCTTTCAGTTCTTAAGGAAAATCAAGATAAAATAGTGATTGCACAAAATCATCACATCAGTCTTAGCAAAGATTGGATGGATGAACAAACTAAAATAATTTCCGAAGTTGTCAATAATCAAAATGAAATGAACAAAACATTATTTATCCTTACATATTCTGACTCATTCTCTTCACCGGATATAGTTAAACTTGCTAAGTTCGCGCAAGTATTAGCAATTAGCAGTAACAACGTAGATAGCTTGCTAAGTGAAATAAGCAGAATAGAAAATGCGCTTGCATTCTGCAGTGCTTCGCAAACTCATCGCTCCATGATAGGTGTAGAAGTTATGAAAAGTATGTTAAATAAGCTAAAGACATTTTATAATAAAGAAGAAATATTAGATTTAGAAATTAGAGATTACTATAGTATTATTAAGCCAGCATCTTATTATAATGGATATTAATTAGTTTTTGCTTTTAAATTTCCTGTAGTTTCACCTATTGAATATAATTTTTATAAATTAACTATTGTCCCTGATAAAAATGGGCTATCATTCCACCTTCTCCATTCCTTGCAATCACTGGTAATATGCACGTTTACATAGAGGCAGAATGCCCCAAGGTAGGCATGAGGTACATATGTGATGATGAACTCAACCACTTGCTAAAACCCCATCCGGATTGTATTAGCAACATAATAGATGGAAAATTAAATGAAAACAAATCCTGCAAGATGACCACCGTGGATCTGATGAAACCTGCAATGGAAAAACTTGATGATCGCCACTACGTCGTCCTAGGGAAGACGTCCCTTCTCAAACTCAAGTCCATCCTGTGAACGAGAGGAACTCATTAGTCTCAATGGAAGCTACCTGGCAACGATACCACATACCTGCAAGTTGCTCACTGAAGACTTCACCATTGCCAACACCAATGACCACATCAAAGGACAGCCCATAAAAGTTTTGATAAATTCGGCTCATATAAAAGAGCCTTCATCATTCCCTTTTATTAAAAGTAATTCAATTAACCTGAAGAAGCTTCATGAAATTCGAGATAAAATTCATCATCAAGAACCTATTCAGTTAGAACAATTTTCATTGTTCTATAACACAACCATTCCTTTCTGTATTATATTATTCAGTGCTATTGCACTCTCTCTAATATCTCTAATAATTTTGGGCAGAAGACTCTTCCTGAACACAAGAAAGAAGAATCAAGAAAGAAAAGAACCAAACAATCAGCCATTTCAAGAAACAAGTTATGCTGAACCTGGAGCAAGTCAAGATCATGGGAAGCTGCCAATGACATTTTTTCCCATTATTCAAAAATAGTCATTGATCTAAGGGGGGAGATGTTATAAATAACAAACCTCTACAGTTTTACAATGAAGAATAATTCTACAAGTCCATATCACCTCTACATCGATACATAATGTTTGACGAATTTCACTGCCGTCACTGCCACTTACATGATCTTTGATGAAATAGCAAAGGCAGAATTCAGGGAAACTATACGCTGACTCCACACACGTGTAACCTGGTTCGCGATGGCGCGATGGAAGAATTTTACAACCCATTTGCCTTTAACTTCATGCAAGTTCACTAGCTTAGATTAGAAATAATTATATTGAAACTATTAATTTTAAATAAAGTAGGTTTTTTTTGGGAAACTCGGGCGCCGAAAATATAATTCACTCTCAGCACGTACACATATTTTTTTTTTATCTTTTAGATAGAATCTACGCTAGCAGAACTGAAAGCCCAGTGCAGCTTCGTCTGTATGAGAGGCGAGTGCCCTAAGGTAGCTCGAGCCTCTGTAATTTGTGGTCGATGGGGGAGCAGACCCCCCCTTCTTTCTCAGCTATTGGGAGAAGGCAAACCGGACTATTGCGATTAATAGGTTATACTATTATTATCTTGGCCGAGGACAGCGGGTGTCCTCCTCTCCCCACCTCTAACGGAGGGGAGCAGCTCACGCGCGGCAGCTAAAAAGTGGCCGACACGGGTTATGAGCTAGAAGAGCTCTATGAGCTATCATGACTGGGGGGCCCGGACCCCCCTCCACCACTGGCGGGTGGATGAAACTTACAATAATCCACGTTGGTTTGCCACCTATTTTTGACGGATGCAAGCGCCTAGCCCAATGTATGTCCGATGTACTCACGTTAAATAAGTCACTAATTGTTTTTTACAATTTCGTTGACATTCTCCTCAGGCAGCTGTTCAATTCCCGCGATCTCGATATTGTGGTGGTTACGAGACGACTGCACAAACTCGTTAATTTTTTGTTCGAAAGCTGTGTTTTGTTTCTCTAAATATGTACATTTATTGCTAATATAATATATAATAGTGACAGTTTTTTCTAATTTATATATTTTATCTTTTGATTGTTCGTGTTCCAATAACAGGGTGTCATATTTATCGGAGAGTAAACCTAAGCTCTGAGTAATTGGGTCCAGTTGCTTCTTGAACCCAGGAATAACAGTCACTTTTTTCTGTATGTCCTTGAGAATTTTGGTATAATCTTGTATATCATCCTCCTGTTCCTCCTCGGAGCCTTCTTCGCAATTATTACAATAGACCCGATTCTTTCCGTTTTTTAAATCTGCTGCTAAGCCTTTCACACACCCCCTATGAAAAGTCCCTTGACATGGTCCTTGACAGATGAAGTGCGATCCTTTTTTAGCGAGGATCTTCTTACATTTTGGACACTCCATTATTGTTTAAATGAAATGATGTGTTGTGTGAATTTTCCATTAGCCATACTGCGTCGTACGTGTCCACGCAACTAGTTCCGTTTGCACGTACGCACCGATCGCTGCACCGAACGGGACTGACGGAACGGGATCTGCGCAAACATAATATTATAGTGCACAAGTGCTAATACAAGTACCCTCCTCCCTTATTTTCATATTTAGATGGGACGGCAGTCCAACAATACCGAAGATAAGTCAGGCGCTGGAACGACGTCGATGGCTTAATGAGCTCTCAGAGGCAGAGCGGCGCAACACCGCCAACTTCCCGACGCCAGACCACATGAGAAATGGAAAAATCCCAATAACAATTTTTGGCCGACCCGGGATTCGAACCCGGGACCTCACGTCTATGGTTGAACATACGTACCATTACCCTGCGAGGCTGTCAAAATTCGATAGATATGTGCGACTCATAAATAGGTACATGAATGATCTTACCAAAAATGTATCATCAACGATACGAGCTATAGTGGTAACCTCTGTACCAACGATCTTACGTGCCGCTGCCGAGGCGCAGTACGCGTTGAGAGTAAAGCAGGCGTTAAGCACACGCGCATCACACGCGCGGCACAGACACACCCTTGATCCAAGAAGTATTTTGCAAACTAGGGGGAGTCAAAGAAGTTATTTCGGATAGAGGATCGGTTTTTAGTTCTGATTTAGTACGAGATAAGATTATTAGTTTTGGAGCTAAGTCATGTCATTCAACAGTTTTTAACCCCTAAAGTCAGGCTTAGTAGAAAGATTTAATAGGACATTACAACAGATATTGACTATGTATGTATCTAACAGTCAGATGGATTGGTGTACGTATTTATCACTAGCGGTGCATGCATACAATACCGGGATACAATCGTCAACAAAATTTTCCCCGTATTATTTGATGTTTGTCAGGGAATCGAATTGTCAATCGGATTTACTAGTTAATGTGAATATTAGTCATATATCGGATGATTTAGATGAAAGAGCACTGATTTATAGAAACTATGTGATCAGGTCGGCGCAAAATATTCAAAGAGCTCAAGATAGGCAAAAGAGATTATATGATAGGAAGTCGAAAAATGTTAGTTTCGAAACGGGAGAGTTGATAATGATATACGTCCCGAGGAGGTTGACGGGGATTAACGTCAAACTGTCTCGTATGTACAAAGGTCCATTTAGGATAGTCAGACGTATCTCTGACGTAAATTATTTAGTTAGGAAGCTAGGTAGTAGGGTTAGGGATATAATTCATGTAAATAGAATGAAGAAATTTTTCATGAGAACTTAGTTTTTAGAGAATTTAGTTATCGTTTTCATTATGACATAGCGGTTGTAGTAATATGATAGCAATTATATAGTCAAAAGAAAAAAAAATAGTATATATAGTTAGTTTCACGAAGTTTATAGTAGTCAGTCGTAGGTTAGTCACTGGTTAGATGTAATGTAGTAATAATTTGGATGTAAGAGTAGATCTACAGATATATTCACTATTTCATGTGCTGAGGATGACTTCATGCGGCTGGGCGTGCGTTGGCATGCATGAGTTAAGACTGATACGAGCTGGGTGTCAGTGAGAGGCCTGGAAGAGGATAGATGTTGGCGTTCGTGTATAAAATAAAATTAATTTTTTGTAGCTAGGGAAATAATTTTTGATGAATCACGACTGACTAACGACGTTAGATATTTGTAAGTAAGTGAGTATGGAGGTTGGATTCGGATTCTGATGGACTCGGGTTCTGATTGAACGAGGGAAAAAAGGCTATAAAACACACAATAGGAACATAGTATCCGTGTGCGCTGTTTGTTTTGTCAGCATAGCTAGATCTTCCAAGTTAGTCGGGTCACAGAGTGAAAGTGAATGATGCTTCAGTTTATTAGTATAGGAATGAATGTCGTTGACGGTGATATAATAACTGATTCATAACAGGTCAGCATTGCCATCAATGAGATATGGGTGTCGTAGTCAAAACTGGAATTTAAAAAAAAATTAGAAATTTTTCTCACAATTGACTTAGGTCGATGGTTATCGTTATTCAACTAGTGTAATTATGGTTGTACAATTTTGACTTTTTGTTCAACTTAAATTTAATCGGTTGATCAATTGTAATTGTGTTCGATTTCAATTGTAAATTTAATTCCATTTTTATAACTAATATTTCTGAACAAGATGTAAGTCAGCGTAGATTTTCTGAGGAGATATCTTGATAGGGAGAAAAATTATTTAATTTAATGTATAACTTGTAAATATTTTATTATGTTAGAGAGATAGATTATTTTTTTTTTGAATTGTTTGAGTAAGCAAATCCTCGCTGCTTTTGTGTGGGAGTTTTGCCGAGAGCAGTTTAAGCTTGGTCAATGATAAGAATTTCCAATTTGAATTTTGCGATTGATTTTTATGACTCAATTAGAAGAATTAAAGATGTTTATTGGAATTTTTGGCTTGAATATCAAGGTGTAGCTGTTTCATTAAAAGAAAGATTTGCATATTTGTCGTAATTTGAGCTCTCTCTATTAGGTAGGTTAGCTTCGATTTTTGGTTTGTATAATTTTGGCTAGGGTTATCCAAAATTTTTTTTGGGAAGGGGGGTAGTGTAGTAGGTTGAATGAAAACTTTATGCTTGGAATGATAATGAGAACTTCGTGGTTGGATTTAAAAAGAAAAGAATTGAATTTATAATTATGAACGAATATAGAATTTTCTTGATGGAAAGAATAAAAGATTTATTCTGGGTCAGAACGATTTATACAATAAAATGGAATGGACACGTCAAATGAAAGAATATTCTCTTAGCTAGGGCTATATTTTATATAATCAAAAATGTATTCGTGCAACAAGATGAAATAAGAAAGTAAACATTTAAACAAACATATCCAAGTTTTATTAATTGTAACTCAGATGAGACAGTATTAGTTAGGTCAGTAACTGCAGTGCCAAGGAGCGGCACTACAGTACATATGAAACTTTTTATTAAAAGAAATATCGACGCAATCGAAGCCGCATGTAGTCGTTACTATTATTTCTGCTATATCAAGTAACAACATAATTGTTCAGTGATTTAAACTAAGCATATTTTATTTAAGGCTTTTATTTACATAATTAGCACTACCTATATATTATATTTCTATCGAGTAAAGAAAATGAAACTGTGTTCTGAAGACGGGCATATAATCAGAAATACCTTCACAGATAATATACATTTTTTTCACCATGATATATCGAACGGATGTTGCTAAATATTAGGCTAACAGATTTTTGGTGGATTCAGCGTCTTAGCCCAACCAAAACCAACCCTGGCCAAAGGGGGGTGGCTTATTAAATGGGTTGCACTTACAGCAGCAGCACTCATCATCATCATCATCACTAGATGTAGTAGCAGCACGACGAAGATTATAATATTTTCTTGCAACGACATCATTTATGATCAAACTGACTAAAAAAGAGATTATCAAAAAATTTATCAGCGTGACCTGAAACAAATAATATTTTCAGCGGTCATTGAAATTAACAATGACAGGCCCAGAGTAGCCGGTGGCCCATTGGATGGAAAGAGGTATGGAGGGCAAGGCATCTTCGTAATAACCAAGCAGTGGTCAATGTGCGCCGGCAGTCAAGTAGATCGTATCGCTTATATTTGTTATAGTATGGATTTTTTTTTACCCGACTGCCACAGAAAGGAGGGTAATGTTTTTCAAGTGTATGTATGTAGATTTCTATGTTCTCTGCTACAGCCTGAACGGCTGGAAGGATTTTAACGTATGTGGTGTCGTTAGGTTCGCCTTGATAGCGCTATGTGACACTGGGTACATAAGAAAAATAAAAAAACAAAATGGCAGATTTCGGACCCCACATTGTGAAGTAAAAAATTTTTTTTTGTTTCCAATCCCATCGAGTGGGGTATCAAAATGAAGGGTTTTAAATGTCAATTCCAAAAGTAGCAGTAGCGTGCAGTTTCAATTTCAAATGAAAGATATAACGTTTAACGAAAATAAAAAAATACTTCGAAACAAAAAACTTGCTAACTTACAAATTGTTAAAGGTACCTACTTTAAGCATTCTAAACTGAGCCACTTATTTATAAAAAAACCGGCCAAGTGCGAGTCCGACTCGCACACCGAGGGTTCCGTATGAATGGGAAGAACAACCAAAACGTAATGAATGGTTTTCAAGACCTTTTTCTCTAAAACGCGTGAAGGGATTAAGCTGAAATTGTCAAACACGAAGGTCAGTTACGTCTTGATGCTTTGAAAAAATCACACTTCTAAGTTAACGCAATAAAAAGTTACAGCCAATTATGCACAAATTTTGTATGAAAACGTACTTTGTCGAAAACCAAAAATTATCGGGTACTTCCCGCTGACCTGGAGTGCACACATTTATCAGGCGAATTAGTTATATAGTGCAGTGCCGTAAGCGCGTAAAACGCGTAAAGCTCGGAATCCACCTATAGTGAAGAAATAATTCCAAAAACTGTTGGATTCTCTTTTTAATGACATAAATAATAAAGTATACCAATTAAAATTGGGCGCTTATTAGTTATTAGTTAAATAAATAAAGACAATTATAGTGCATATATGGATTCATTGCACTGCTGGCATTAATACTTTTATGTTTTGATGTTTTGCCACTCCAAACGCCTGGCGTGTACAAAATCGACTGCAGCTGCGGTAGCTCATACATAGGCCAAACAAAGCGGTCTATAGCTGAACGGGTCAAGGAGCATATTGCAGCTGTGAAGAACCGACAGAGCACCAAATCGGCCTTCGCACAACATCTTTTGGAGGAAGGCGCCAACCACTGGATAGAATTTTATCACACACAAGTCCTTTCCGCGGATCGCCATTATCACGCAAGAATGGTAAGCGAGGCGATTGAAATTAGAAAGCACCCAAATAATTTTAATCGGGAGGACGGCCTAAAATTATCACCGGCATGGAATCCAGTGGTTGCAAAAATGAAACCTCCCTGTGATCAGTCGGTTACAAATCGAAAATTAAGTGACAGTGTCAGTGTTGTGTGCGACGGTTCATGGAGGAAAAAATTAATATGTTGCCGATGCCGGTAGATGAAGATTCTACCGCGCCGACGGAGCCCTAATACCGCTGCTTCAGTCATCCTGTGACCACGGTCGGTGCAACCCGGTCGAAACGTCAGGAGAAATAACGGTATGTTTCGCGTTAATCCCCGTATGCATAAATTAAACTGCTGGCATTATTCGCGCATAAAATAGTGTAAAGAAATATGGTGAAAGGGGAGAAAGAGAAAGAGGGGAAGAAGACACGACGGAAAAGAGAGAGAAAAAGAGAGTAGGAAAGAGAGAGAGAAAGAGAAAGCGAAAGGTGGAAAGATGGGAGAAGTGAAAATAAAGAAAGGTATGGCAAAAGATGACGAAAGCTTGTGAAAAAGGGAAATAGAGAGAGAGAGAGAGAAAGAAAGAGAGATAGAGAGATAATAATTGCAGTTATAATGTTCATATTTTTTTTTTATTAAATTTGATATTTATCATTAACTTGCTGTGCCCTTCGGTTTCACCCGCGTTAAATTTCTAAGAAATCCATATAAACTTCATCACCCCATTTCACCCCCATAGGGGTTGAATTTTTAGAAATCCTTGCGGATGCCTACGTCATAACGTCTACCTGCATGCCAAATTTCAGCTTGATCCGTCCTGTGGTTTGGGCTGTGTGTTGATAGATGGCTATGTCACGTTTGAGTTTTGTCTAATATAGATTTCTTCAATTTCATTAATTGTAACTGTGACGAAAAAGGTAAAAAAAAAAGTAAAAACGTAACGAATAGTGACAATCATCATTTTCTTCAATGTACGAGGGTGGATCTAAAAGTTCTAAGCCCGACTAAGAAAATGAAAGAAAAGTGGGTCAAAATTTATTTTTATTTTTCGACATAGTCTCCATCTAGCTCAACACACTTCGTCCACCTGACCTGCAACTTGTTTATCCCCTCGAAAAAAAAGATTCCGGAAGGTCGGCGAAATAGTCGTTCGCTACTATCACCTCATCTGTGGTCGAAATAGTTATGAAAGTGCACGGAAGGAAAATTTCAAGCCACCCAAATGTTTTTTTTAAATTTGGACTTAAATGATAATCCAAGGGGGCTAAATCCGGCGAATAAGGTGGGTGGGGCAGCAATTCGTAGCCACAATCATGGATTACAGACATTGTTTCAACCGAACTGTGAACACGTGCATTGTCTTGATGAAACAAAACTTTCTTACGCAACATTCTCGGCCTTTTTCTTTTATTTCTTCCCGGAGTTTTCGTAAAAGGTTACAATAATAACTAGAATTTATAGTTTGACTTTCTGTAAATAATCTACAAAAATAATGTCCTTCGCATCCCAAAAAACAGAAGCCATGACTTTGTTAGTCGACAAAACGACCTTAGCCTTTTTCGGTGTAGGAGAGTCTGATCTTTTCCACTGTTTAGATTGTTGCTTTGATTCAGGAGTATGGCGGTGAACCCAGATTTCATCCATGGTAACAAATCAAGTCCAAAAAGTCCTCGGGATCAGTCTCAAAAAGTTCCAAACTGTCTCGCGAAATTGCGTATCGAACTCGTTTTTGTTTAGCTGAAAGCAACCTCGGGACCCAGAGAGCAGAAACCTTATGGAACCCCAATTAATACTCTTCCGTTATTATGTGTTGCATCCGGCCATAACTAATGTATCTTACCAATGGTCAAACGTCAGTCACCCAGTACGAGATCACAAATTTTATCGATGTTTTCTTTCGTGGTAGAGGATGTAGGCCTTCCACTCCTAGGATCATCTTTAATGCTCTCACGACCGCGTTTAAACTCAGCTATCCACTTCTTGACACTGGAATACGATGGAGCAGACTGCCCCAAAGTGCTCACCATATCTTGATAGATTTCTTTTGGTGATAGGCCGTTTCACCTCCCCTCCAATTTTTTTATACCTGCTCCGACCTTCAACGACCCTTTTTTAATAATCGGTAACCACAAAAGATGTCTCCCCAAGGTTCTTTCTAATTTCATCGCGAAAAATACGCGAAAAATACGAAAATTTTAGATCAAATATTTGAAAATTCCTTGAAATTAAGAAAAAAAAAGGAAGCGCCCAAAAAAATGGTGAAATTTTTAGTTTTCGATGTATCTAATGTAAGCCAGGAGGTTTCATACTGATACATTCACTATAGGTGGATTCCGAGGTCAAACTCCTCAGGCACTCCACTAATAAGTTGATAATGATTTTTCCAATGATCTACATATAATTTACTAGTTTTCAGATTTATTGCTATATATGTGCTATAAGTTCTTAGTTCTTGCCAAATTTTACAACTCCAGGTCAACGGGAAGTACCCGATAATTTTAGGTTTTCGACAAAGTACGTTTTCATACAAAATTTGTGCATAATTGGCTATAAATTTTGACCCGACTGCCACAGAAAGGAAGGTAATAATTTTCAAGTGTATGTATGTGTGTATGTATGTAGATTTCTATGTTCCCTGCTACAGCCTGAACGGCTGGAAGGATTTTAACGTGTGTGGTGTCGTTAGATTCGCCTTGATAGCGCGAGTGACACTGGGTACATAAGAAAAATAAAAAAACAAAATGGCAGATTTCGGACCCCACATTGCGAGGTAAGAAATTTTTTTTGTTTCCAATCCCATCGAGAGGGGTAATATAATTTATACGTTAAAAATTAACGCAGGCGGGACAAACAAATCTATAATTAGTACAATCTGTATCTAGCATTAGTCTAACATCAATTAAACCCTTTTGTGGAATTCTAATTAAACTACTGTCAATATTTGAGTAATTTGTTTGTCCCGCCTGCGTTAATTTTTAACGTATAAATTATATTTTTAATGCATTAAAATATGTCTGTTGTTTATGTAAGTATCGAATAAAATATAATGTACGGTGTACTGTATACTCAACACACTAAATTATAGAACTTGTTTTTCCCTTTTTAGTTAGTGGTTATTTTTTGCAGTCGGGTTTTTTGTTTTTTAATAATTATTATTTTTGCTGTATAAGTGGACAAAGAAGGAGAATTGAATGCCGTCGCCCATAGATTTGCCATGATTATTATGCAGATGCCTTGCCCTTCGTTCCTCATTCCCTCCAACGGACCACCAGCTCACAAACCGCACGACATGCAGCAGCACAGCCGTCACTATACGGCCGTGTCATAGGAGCGAGCCTTTATTGATTTTATTATTGATTGGTTATATATTGAACATTAATATTGAATCGTTAAACTCACTTTTGACATGATTGCCGTTACATGAAAATAAACGAACTGCTTATTTTGTAATATTGAAAAATGATTGAGTTATACTTGAAATTAAAATCCATAACTGTGAAATCAATTTTTCATAACCAGAGAATCAGATGACTGAAAAATGACCTAATACTCGTGTAAAATGCGTATAGGTATATATCCAATATTATGAATGTGAATATAAGTTTGTTACCCTTTCAGGACAGTTTGATAAGTAAATTTTTGGTGGCATTGGGGTAGAAAATATCGGCGTAATCTATAATCGGAGATTTTAGTTGAAAATGGAAGAAAATAATGAAGTTTTTATTAGGAATGGAAAAATAAAAGAACTTTTTTATTGATCTCACTCACATGCTTCTTCAAAAAAGGTTAGAACCAATAATAACTAACCGGATAACCGGAAAAATAAATATCATATGACATGTTATGTTATGGTAACTATGTTAATGAATTTGTGTATTAATTAAATAATTACGTTTTACTTCAGTTTTGTAGTCTAAAGGACACACAATTTTTGTTGACGCAAGGCAATAAATACATTTATATAATTATGATGGCTAGGAGCCCGGAAGGCCTCTAGACCAATGTGAGACTTGACACTTGAGAATGCAATACCGACTAAACCTCTGTGGGTACCTTGAGCTGCTATGATTGGACGGCATCAACAGACAACAGGATACCATCAGCTACAGGCTAGTATCGGTAAAAAGGCCAGACTTCTCCTCCTTGGGGACTGCCTGGAGCCTCTAAACAGTCTTAACTACAACGTCGGAACCGTGCAATGGTGTCAGGTTCTCGTTCAGGCCTTAGTAGGCACTCAAACGTCGCCACCAATTCGTCTGAATTGGACCCCCCATTTGTCCTAATTCACGCCGCCGTCTGCTGATTTAGACGGACGGTTGGAGGACATTATAGCTAAGCTGATATATACCTATAAGGTTGATAAGAGCAAGAGGCATTAAATGAATCCACATATACTATAAGTGCCTACAGTTAATCCGAAGCTATTTTTAAAAAGTTTACGACAAGTATATAAATTTTTTTTTTCAAAAAAGTTAAATAGCAAAAAAATTTTGAACCTCTTTTTATCGAGCGGCTACAGCGAGCACGGGATGAATGAACCTGGCCGGCCATAGTCGGCAATCTAGTGCGATACAGCGTGTCCGAAGTGAGAAAAAGCTTTAAAAAATTCCTGTGGCTAAACCATTTCTCCGATTGATCTGATTTTTGTGGCATGACCTGGAAATGACACACTAAATATGCGGTTTAATTTAATGCCCCTCGCTTGTATCAACCTTGTTTATTAGCTATGTAACAAAACAATTTTATCAAAATCAGTCCAGTAGTTTTGGCGTGATAGCCACACGACAAAGTGACGGGCAAAAACATGATACAATTTAATTATAATAAATATAGATAATTATACAACAAAGAAATGCCGACGGTCAGCAAGAGCTAAGCTCGGGACGGGGTATCTTAATCGGACAAGTTACAGATCCTCAGAAAATCGTTAGAACAGGACATGAGAGAGAATAGCTATTCTTTGGTTTACAGACGATTGAAAAATTTAAAATATGTATTCAAATGATAAATACAGATATTTTGAACTAATAGAAAGTTATACACCTATTTATACCAGGAATTAAAAATCGGCCCTAAGAGGACTAATTCCTCTTAGGGCCGATTTTTCATTCTCTCAATGATATTACAAAAGTATGTGACTATAGATATTTCCAGAAAGTGAGTAGGTTACGCGTTACTTTATTTTGAAAACATAACAATGTATACATATTGGTATCCATGACTGTATCCATGAAATTATTTTTTAGCTTTTAGTACATTTATCTGCAATATAAAACCGTTTAACTTAAAAAATTTTTTTTACTTTTTTATTTTTAAGTTTTTAGTTTTTATTTCTCATTCTATTCAATTCGAGTGCCTCATTATTGCAAGGTTTCTTGCCTGTTAGTTTATTGCAGTCAAACTCTTTAATACATAATCCCTCGAAAGATCTCACTCTACTAAGAGCAACGTAGGCTTGGCCTTCCTCAAATAGTTTAGCGCCTAAGTATACAACGGCGTGATCCACAGTGCTGCCCTGCATTTTATGCACCGTGTAAGCCCCTGACAACATTAAGGGCAACATTCGTCTTTCAGCCATCTCGTAATTAAATTTGGCTGGAAACTGTATGGCTTTCGGGTGTATAAGATGTACGCCGTCTCTTGCAAAGTCGATTCGAACCGAAGCGAAGGTACGTCTGTTGCGTACATCTGAGTTCGACAAAATAAAGCCAAACGATTTCGTTGATATACCCTATAGCGCCATTAACTAATCCGTTTGAAACGTCAATATTGGATCGATATGCGGAGAGTAGTCGCTCTTTCAATATATTATAGTTCTTCGTTTACGGTAGCTTGTATAAAATGTCTGTGAGATGTTGTAGATCCGCAGATTGTAGTTGTTGTAGAACGTATCGAAATTTCTGGTCGTCTGTTGTGTGCTGTGGATCCACAACGTATTCAAATTGGATGAACCATGCTCGCGGATATTCTCTCCAAGACGGCAGTAATCTTGAGTGTATTGAGACGGCGGCGACGTCGGCTTTTTTTGCTTCAGTTTATTATTCTTCCATGTCGAGCGTCACCAATTGTAGTAGCAGGATAAATAAGACAAATTGCTTGCTTTATACACCGTGAAATTATAATGGTTCTCGAGCCGAGGCATATGAATTTGGAATAACTTATTGCACCAATAAAAACTGGTAAATCATTTGTAATGTGAAATATAATAAAAGAGTTTCAATTTTAATAATCCATTTTTATTCCTTCGAGTTGGTAATAGCACTTTTTCTTTAAACTTGTATGAATGATTCTCCGCGACATCAGCTGTTACAAATAATAATAATCTCTATATAATTTTGGTTGTATTTTATATAGGCCAAAAAGTGACAGGAAAACTTTATCGTTTTGAAATTTCAAATTTTTAGACCTTTTTGGATATCGCAAGTAAAATGTCATAGAGAATTAATTTTATTAAACTATTAATAGTACATTTATATTATTTACATTGTATATCCCAACAATACTTACCAAGCCCTTTATTTTGATACCCATATTGATGAGATTGAAAACTACATTATTCGCCATTTTATAGCAGAGGCCATCTTTGATTTTGATTTTGTATAGTGCACTGAATTCTACTTGACAAGCCCTTTCATTTGATACCCATATTGATGGGATTGAAAAAAACTAAGTTGTCCGCCATTTTGTAGCGGCGGCCATATTGGATTCACAATAATATTGAATATGGGTAATTGTATTGTCAACAAAATCAAAGGCGTATACCAAATTTCAGATCAATCGGTTAACGGGATGAAACTAAGTTGTCCGCCATTTTGTAGCAGTGGCCATCTTCGATTTCGATTTTGTATAGTGCACAGAATTCTACATGACAATTTTCAATCCCACCAATATGGGTATCAAATGAAAGGGCATTTGATACCCATATTGGTGGGATTGAAAAAGTAAGTTGTCCGCCATTTTGTAGCGGCTGCCATATTGGATTCACAATAATATTGAATATGGGTAATTGTATTGTCAACAAAATCAAAGGCGTATACCAAATTTCAGATCAATCGGTTAACGGGAAGAGGGTTAAAGTTCAATTACTAAATTCTACCCATACAAACAATCAGGGTGAGCTAAAAATATAATAAAACCGTTTAAAAAGTATAGACGGAGCGTTCTCAACAATGAAATGAAGCCAGTTTTTTGACAACCTTTTCTTTTTCTTTTTTTTTTTCTTTGAAATCCTTTTCTCATACCGGTGCACCTTTGTACGCCTCTATGAGAATTTAAATTCTTAAAATAAATAAAAACGGGTTCGCTACCTATACCGGTATATCTTACTCATATATTTCAGTGTAAATACGTAATACATATGGTAACTCGTTTTTAAATCATATCAAATTAAATCAACACCTGATTTGATGAAACTAAAGCCATGATACTTACTTTTATTATTTTAGTAAATTAATTGTAAAATATAAAATTTAAATCTCTTTTTGTTTTTGTATAATTTGTCATGGGTATGTCACGTCACCATAGTAATGGAGCGTCAGTCGCCAATATAGAGAGCCGAGAGCGCACCTGCAAGGTGGAGTCTTCATTTATGATATTTGTATCTCAGTATACGTATTTTATTATAATAAAAACCAAGTTGACTTTAAGTCTAATATTGTTATCTATATGTTGCACCTTACAATCCAGAATTGATTTTATTCGTAACATAGAAATGAAACATCCCGTTGTTTTTCTTTCTCTGTATTCCTTATAGTAAATGTTCTATTTGAATAAAGAATAGCGTCTTACATGAAAGTATACCACCAGAAGACAATCACAGAGTATCGTCGTATGTCTACAGAGGATTAGGGATGTTCATGTAAAAAAAATATCGATATTTTTTTCGATATAATATATCGTATCGTTATATCGATACTTTGCGATATATCGTCCAAATATATCGATATTTTCGATATATCGTAAGTAATTTGTTTTTTTATGGTTTAGGGGGCAAACGAGCAAGAGGTATTTTCAAGAGTACCGACGCCCACAGACATCCGCATATAGGCTATACAGATGCGCTGCCCACCTTTCTCCTCTCACCTCCGAAGGCCACTTACACACCGTCACTTTAAGTCAGTCTCGTGTAAGCGAAGAGGTACCTCCCCTGTCGTGTCGGCCCAATTAGGCTGCATGGAAGCATGTAGTGCGAGTTGTGACACTATCTGTTAAACTTACCGCGTCTGTGTAGTACAACTATTATTTATTTTGCACTGAAAACAAAGCGAGTAACGACAAGTAGAAAGCGCGAAGCGAGCAACCACAGAGTACAGACACAGATTGTACAGAATACATTAATACAGATTATTATGATTATGAGAGAATATTTAGTATCTTTGTCGTTGCGTTCCGTTATTGTGAAATTAATATAAAAATGGATTGGAATGTTATTTTAATTTCATCCGATATTTCGTATATCGGATGAAATATATCGATATAAATATCGATACTCAGTGATTCGATAATATCGGGTTGAAGCGATACATCGCATACATATATCGATATTTTATGAAATATCGATATATATGGTGCACTCCTAACAGAGATATATCGCCGGTACCTAGTAGTTCGACAGCAAAAGTTACTATTCTAGAAATTCCCTGAAGAAGAAATAAAGAAAGCTATTAGTGTTTTTAGAAGACGCTCAGATACTATGAAACACAAAAAGAACTAAATAAAAATAAAGAACTAATATAACTACTAATAACTAACTAATAGT
Source organism: Calycopis cecrops (assembly GCA_001625245.1). Lineage (NCBI taxonomy): Eukaryota > Metazoa > Arthropoda > Insecta > Lepidoptera > Lycaenidae > Calycopis > Calycopis cecrops. Next base: position 40,723 of record LUGF01057178.1, on the reverse strand, counting down.
AATAATTCAACAGGTTTTGTTTTTATAAGTAGTTTTTTTATAATTCACTTTATAATGAATTTGCTTGAATTGGGAGACACAAAAACATCTATCGACAAATCGATCATTAAGGCCCAGCACTTTTTGCCTCGCACACATACGCATACGCACACTACATTTGCTTTTTGGTCTCGCCCTTAAAGTTGCATTGCCAATCTAGTGTATACTTCATCTAAGGTTTAACTTAACTGACCAATTTTGGCAGTTTATCTATTCGATAACGTTAACTGACGTTTTAGTCGTCAAAATAGATAGTCGCTTTTTGACAGTCGCTCGGCTGGCGCAGTGGTACGGAGCTCGGATAAGCGGAGCATGTTGCGCAAAAGGTCGCGGGTTCGAATCCCGCCTAGGTCATGGATTTCTTTTTTATGTATTAAGTATGTGTGTTTCTATATTAAAAATCTAAAATATATTAAAATTTCTTAAATTTATAAAACATATTAAATACATTTCCGTTGTCTAGTACCCGTAACACAAGTTCTGGTGGTACTTGGCACGAGGCTAGGCTAACGTAATATAAGAAGTCCACAAAATTTTTGAAGTATTAATATAGAATAATCTAAAATTGAAGTAATATTATTATAACTAATTGATTGAAATCAAACATTTTATAACATGTATATTTTCCGTCTACAAACAAAATATACCGCAATGAATACTAGCAGCTCATAAGAGTCAGATTTGGAAGTGCAGGATTTCATTTCTAACATATTATACGAAGAAACTTAATACAGGAGTAATGCTTTGGACATGCATTATGGCAAGGACGTTAAAAAAAAGGCGGACGGAATGTTGCCTAGAAAATATTGAAGCATTAAAATTGTGACAATGTATTTATGTCTGCGCGTGTAAAGGGTTACTAGACATAAGAAAAATTAACCATTTTTTTTAAATAATTTGAATAAATATTTTTGAAGTTCTATTGACTTACATTTTTTTATTTACTGTTATTTACCATCCAGAACGGTTATAAACAGGTATTTAACGTGGTTTAATGGTTTAATATTACCGTAGCGCGAAATTCAAACAAAGTAGTTTTTTATCGCTTATATATAATAAAAAATAAAATAAATAAAAATAGCTTTATTTGTGAGACTAACACTACCATACACAAGATATAAGAACAAAAATTAAACAAGAAAAACAAAACGCAAACATAACAATAATAGTAAAAAAATATTTACCCCAATTTAGGGTAAATGAAAATGTTAATTGTCTGACAACATTAATTGTTTGGAAAACATTTACGAAAACAATAAAATTGGGGAAATAAGTTGGATATATTCCTTGCTTACCTATGAAAAGTGATCCCCTGGCTTTTTTTATGTGAAACATTATTGTTTCCACAACTTTTTATTACACACGACGGCATCTCGAATTACGTGAATTTTCTAAAAATTGTCAAACATGACAACGTCACCGGCATACTATAGTACAAAGTCAGCTTACTCTGGGATTTTAGTTGTTGTATGAAGAGACTCCGTCCGCCTTTTTTTTAACGTCCT
>LUGF01057178.1:17963-38923 GCA_001625245.1 Calycopis cecrops | reverse complement strand
TCTAACATATTATACGAAGAAACTTAATACAGTAGTAATGCTTTGGACATGCTTATGGTTTAAATATTTAAAATTAGGTTTACGATAACAGCCGTCAACACAAACAATATAATATAAGAGCCCTTGAGCGCCAGGCACTTGTCCTTTTATAAAAGCTGAAAATTTATCTGCGGAACCCCAAACTGTCCCCAACACAGGCAAGAACAATCAGCAATTATAAAGTTTAAATCGCGGGTACTTTGGCAGATAATAGTGTGCAACAGAGAGAGTAAATGAGAAACAGAGAGAGTAATAGCAGAGTGAAGTTTGCTAAATACCGTCTCAAATTCATTTTATCATAGTTTCATCGGAATCTATGATCATATTTTTTAAAGTTCAGGGGTGTTTGGCATAGGGTTAAAACTGGACTTACTGTCAAGCAATTGGTAATTGTTCCAAATAAATATAAGAAAACTAAGCTTTATGCTTGAACGAATTTGTTATACTATTTTACACCTATTATCTGCTAAAGTAACTACGATCCAAACTCCATAACTGTTACTCGTTCTTACTTATGTTGGGATCATGTGAAAAGAAATTTTCAGCTCTTATATAAATGACGAGCACTTGGCAGTCAAGCTCATGAGCTATAAACAATCCATGGAAACGAAATGTTTAAATTTAATCAATTGACAACTTCATTTTGGCGATTTCTTTTTATAGAATTGACAAAGACTTGGTCCCCATACGCCCACACATAGTTATTTTTTTTATTAAAATTTTTCTTAAATTATTTGTATAACTTCTAAAAAATGTTTTTGACATATAAGTACTAAGCACACGACTATTAATTAAGGATTACATTAATAAAATCATTTTATTCTTGAAAGTACAAAAAGACCCATCTAGTGGCAATAAAAAGAAATGCCTAATGGTTCGATAGCTATCGAAACGTCAAATAAGTACTCAGAAACCCAGCGACAGTTAACTGAAGTTTAACCTACCGATGACTTTATCGAATCGATAGATAACGAGAGTTTAACTGACAACCTCAAAAACCGGCCATAAGTGATGTAAAAATCATCACTTTCAAAATGTGTTGAACAAATTAGGCTGCGGATGGTGGGATACCATGATGGCTCAATTCGGTTAACTCGAATCACTTCTATCAACTTCTTTCTAATATTTTTATTTCGGACAGGAAACCTTAAAAAAAGGTTTTATGAGTGAGGATTAAATAAAAAAGCTTGTTTACTGTTACATTAATTGTGTGAATATTAAAAGTAAAAACAGAAATAAGTAAATCGACGTGATTAGTGATTACATTACATTACGTTTCGTTACTTTAATAACTAACCCCATAAACGGGGACTATTTTGGCGCTTACAAGTGACAACATTTTCGTTTTGAAAGCTGTCAAACAATTGTTGAAATTGATTTAATAATATATGAATTTTTAGGTTTACTTACGTATGAAATGTAAGTCCTTCTTGCTTTTTATTCCTCGATGAATGATTTTTGCAGCCTTTTACTACACAATTCGGAATTTTCAGGAAATAAACAATTATTTATTTGGAAGTCATACGCCATTGACGAACTGTCACAAACTAATGATCTGGGTGTAGTTTGGTTGTCAATTGTGTATGTGAGACCGTGTATTTACAGGAATGGGTGTAGTTTTGCTGACTTCATTACATTGTTAACACCGCTCCGTCTATACTTTATATTTAGTCTATGAGATCAAACTACACAAATATAATCTGATAGACAATTAACAGAAACAATTGCGACATTTAAAAAGCGCCTCAAGGAACACTACCTCCCATTAACCACCTTGTAGGACGTTGTTGCTCATATCATATAAATTATCATATTTTAATTCAATGGATTGTATTCTAATATTTGTATATTATGTTTATATTTTTATGACGTATATATATATTATTATGTAGGTATCACTATTGATAGTGTTATTATTATTTTCTCTATTACACTTAACATTTACTTTAAAAATGTAAATATTCAAAATTCTCTTCTTTACTCGTGTTTGTGCCAATTACCTTATTCTGTAAGACCGACTTTTTGTGCCTGTATCTACTAGTTTTAAGTTCTGAGCTATTGTTATTGTGAAAAATAAAGTGTTTTTTATTTATTTATTTACAATCAAAATTAAGTACAGTTTTTGAATGATAATTATTATGTAGTTGTGAATTCTAATTAGTTATTTATTTTAAACTATTACTTTTTAATTTAATTTTTATTTCATTTCTAAACGACAGGAAAAACATCAAATGTTTGACAGGTAACGGTTTCTATGAGAAAACAGAACTGTTGTTTTTACTAATTCCTAGTTTTTTTAGGGTTCCGTATCTCAAAGAGAAAAAATGGAACCCTTATAGGATCGCTTTGTTGTCCGTCTGTCTGTACGTCTGTCAAGACCATTTTCTCTAAAACACATAAAGGGATTAAGCTGAAATTTTTGTCAAATACTGAGGTCAGTTACGTCTTGATGCCTTCTTCTAAAAATCACACTTCGAAGATAACGCCATAAAAAGTTATAGACAATTACGCACAAATTTTGTATGAAAACGTACTTTGTCGAAAACCAAAAATTATCGGGTACTTCCCGTTGACCTGGAGTTGTGAAATTTTTTATTGCGTTAACTTAGAAGTGTGATTTTTGTCAACTTAAACGGCAGGCGTAAAGTTACAATAATTGAAAACCATGCATTACGTTTGGATTGTTCTTCCCATTCATACGGAACCCTCGGTGTGCGAGTTGGACTCGCACTTGGCCGGTTTTTTTTCTATTTATTCACCTTTTAAACTTTTCTTGCACTTGCACAATTAATTCAAAACCAAAATTAGCTAAATCGAACATTGAGAAATATGTACTACGTACTAGAGAAGACATCTCAACTAGATTTTGTGTCACACGTCTTAGAGTGCATGCTCTCCAACTCATTTAGTTCAGGCCCAGCGCTTCTCTAAATGTGACGTCTTTGAGTACAATTTTTATTTCACAAAATGCCTTCGTGTGTATTGAGATATTGTTCAAATAACTCAATAAATATTAGTAAAAATCAAGAAGTGACCTTTCATCAGTAATTTAAACACATTTACCTTTAAAATACGCTTAATTTAATTATTTTTAACAATTTACTGCAACGTTGTAGGCGTTGTCAAATGTTATACGAATGTCAAAGAGTAAGAACATTTGTCTGCGCCGTAGACAGAGTAAAGATAGTTTCCTCTGTCTACGGTCTGCGCAGAGTGGACAGATGACGAGTATAAATTTTATTGTTAACAGATTATTACGTATTATTATGTAATTAATTTTCATAAAGAAATTAAAATATTTTTACATTTTACATTATATTATTCATTGTAGCCACTAGCTACTGTAGTTACTGCGAATTAAATACTGTACACTATTGTGTATTTTACTGAGCATATAATACCTAGGTATGATATATCCCCATCCGTCCATAAATATTACAAACGCGAAAGTGTGTTTGTTTGTTTGTTTGTCTTTCTTTAACACCAAATCGGGTCAATCGAGTCATGGATGTGATATTTAGTATGGAGATATTTGAAGGACTAAAGAGTGCCATAGGCTCATTTTTATGACGACAACCTTTCAGGGGAAAACACATTTCCTTCAAATAAATTAAATAAGCGCTACAGAGGACACTATTATAGGCTCAAAACAGTATGACGTACGTCTTTAGTAATCAAATGAAATTGCTGCTGTCAAATGTTTGACAGAAACGTCAGAGAGTCATAATATTGTGTTAATATTATATTTATTGTTCTTAATATTATAAATACGAAAATGTGTAAATGCGAAAAACCACAAGATCGAAGCTGCGGTTAACAACTAATAAAATATAATTTAAATATTAAACTTAATTTTCAGATATATTTTCTTTACCGCATATGTTTTAATACTTTTTTATTTTGTTGTTTTTGTGTAAACAATATTACACTTGATACTCATCATATATTTTTTAAACATACCTACGACTTAAAGTACTTTTTGGATACTTACTTTTTAAATTTAATTTTAAATGCGAAAAAAATAAAGCTTAAAAAAAAAACTATACACTTAGCAATAACTTAAATATACTCAACAGTAATTGTAGTTTTGTAGGTACAAAAGGTACTGAGTCACTTCTGCGATGTTAATCTATAGAATATCATCTCATTGTCATCTGAATGTCATCGACACATTTTTGGCTTTGTATAGCTTCTCTATACGTAATAGTAACAACTCACTGAAATCGAATAAAAAATAAAAATTAAATATGAGAAGCGACTTACTCAACCACATATCAAAATACCAGAGTTACAGTCCGTGTTTATGATTGATACCGGTAGTACTCGCTCATTTATTAGGCCCATTACAGTGTCTATATTTCAAAAAGATTAAACGTAAGGAACCGTTCGATATAGTAGTACTCACGCTTCGAGCCTACATAATAATATTTAATTGTGACGAATTTCATAAGTTATATTTATAGACGATAGGTTGGTAGTGATCTTCTAAGACTGTCTTGTCATTAGAAAGGATTTTTTTTTATCTACATTAGAAATATCTATGTACATTAGAAAAAGGATACTTTTTATTAAAATAAATATCAAAGCAATCGAAGCCGCATGTAGTACTATTCTTTTTGCTAGCTCAAGCTTCTTAGAAAATCAAAAACTGAGCAAACTAGCAAGTTATTAGTTTTATTATATCTTTTCAAAATAGTGTCCATTCACATTAATACATCGCTGCATTCGATAGAACCACTGAGAAAAGCACTTTTCCCACTCGTCTTTAGAGGTCTCTTCGACAGCCTTCTGTAACGCAGTCACTGCTTCCTCGGCGTCTGTAAAACGTATTCCTTTAAGTTTTTCTTTCATTTTCGGGAATAAATAAAAATCGCAAGGTGCGAGGCATGTAGTCGTTACTATTCTTTCTGCTATCTCAAGTAACAACATAATTGGTCAGTGATTAAAACTAAGCATATTTTATTTAAGGCTTTTATTGATAGCACTACCAAATATATATTATTTCTATCGAGCAAAGAAAATGAAATTGTGTTTTGAAGACGGGCATATAATCAGGAATATCTTCACAGTTAATATATGTTTTTTTTAAGCATGATATATCGAACGCATGTTGCTAAATATTAAGCTAACAGATTTTTGGTTTATTCAGCGCCTTAGCCAATCCAAATAGAACCGATGGGTGGCGGACGAAAGCCGCCGCAGCACTTGCAATCATCATCATCATCGTCATCATCTTTTTTACTAGATTTAGTACCACCACGACGTTGAATAAAATATTTTCTTGCAACGACATCATTTATGATCAAACTGACTAAAAAAGAGATTATCAAAAAATTTATCAGCGTGACCTGAAACAAATAATATTTTCAGCTGTCATTGAAATTAACAATGACAGGCCCAGAGTAGCCGGTGGCCTATTGGATAGAAAGAGGTATGGAGGGCAAGGCATCTCATAATAACCAAGCAGTGGTGAATGTGCGCAGACAGTCAAGTAGATCGTATCGCTTATGTATGTGGTAGTATCGTATTTTTTTTTTGCAGTATAAGTGGACAAAGAAGGAGAATTGAATGCCGTCGCCCATAGATTTGCCATGATTATTATGCAGATGCCTTGCCCTTCGTTCCTCATTCCCTCCAACGGACCACCAGCTCACAAACCGCACGACATGCAGCAGCACAGCCGTCACTATACGGCCGTGTCATAGGAGCGAGCCTTTATTGATTTTATTATTGATTGGTTATATATTGAACATTAATATTGAATCGTTAAACTCACTTTTGACATGATTGCCGTTACATGAAAATAAACGAACTGCTTATTTTGTAATATTGAAAAATAATTATGTTATAATTGAAATTAAAATCCATAACTGTGAAATCAATTTTTCATAACAAGAGAATCAGATGATAGAAAAATTACCTAATACTCGTGTAAAATGCGTATAGCTATGTATCGAATATTATGAATGTGAATGTAAGTTTGTTACCCTTTCACGACAGTTTGATAAGTAAATTTTTGGTGGCATTGGGGTAGCAAATAGCGACGTAATCTATAATCGGTTATATAAGAGATAGAGCAAGAGAGATTTTGGTTGATAATTGAAGAAATTTTGAAGTTTTTATTAAAAATTGAAAAAGAAAAGAACTTTTTTACTGATCTTACTCAAATACTTCTTCCGGGAAATGTAAGAATCAATACTAACTAACCGGATTTCGCCAACTCATCTATCACTATTTGGGCACTAATTAAAGTGATAGGTGGTAACGCTGTGATATCAAGTCGATTGTGGATACGTGAACTGCCTATAAGCAATGCTTTTAATTTTAGTGGATTCACAGTAATACTAAATGATCTAGCTCATTTGCCTATACGGTATAGATCTTGATTTATGTGCATGATAGCTGAAGTTGCATCTGGTAACGTAAAGTGGCGATAAATTTGTAAATCATTAGTATAAAGATGATAAATAATTAGAAGATTATTACATTTGTTATAGAATTCATAAAGACTGAGAAAAGTAGGGGACTTGCGGAAATTCTGCACTGAGTTTGTTGCACTTAGAGTAGGACATACTGATCCGACCACGTTGTGAGCGATTGCTGAGGTAAGATCTAAACCAGGCTAGAGCAGAATCAGAGAAATTAAAAGAGTTTAGTACGTCAAGAATATCGAAGTCAATTGACTTAAGGACTGTAAGAGTTTTATTCTCCATGGCCTAATGAATGCCGAATCAATCAGCTACGATGACAAAAGCAGAAGTAGTTCTATGGCCTACCATGCAGGTAAGGCATCTATCCCCAAAAAAGGGTTTTACAGAAAACAATATTCTGCAAAATCTGTAAATGCTAGGTGAAAAAAAAACGTTATAACTAAGACTAAATGATCAGGCAATATACCTGTGCAGATAAAATTATTTATCTACGAGCTACGGTTCCACCCGCGTCAATTTCGTGTGCGTGGAAAATCATCCCATAGGAACACCTTTTTGGGTAAAAACTATCCTTTGTGTTAATCCAAGTTACTCTCTATGTGTGTGCCAAATTTCATGAAAATCGGTTCAGCAGTTTTTGCGCGAAGGATGTATGTAAGCATTATATTATTATTATTATACTTTGACTGCCATTTTTATGACTAACGGCGCTCACAATCATCCGCATAGAGGCTATATAGATGCGCTGCCCTTCTTTCTCCTCCCACCTCCATGGGCCACCGGCTACTTACACACCGCACGAAACGCGGCAGCAAAACTGTCACTTTAAGCCAGTCTCGTGTAAGCGAGAGGTACCTCCCCGGTCATGCCGAGCCAATTCGACTGCATGCAAGCATGCAGTGTGGCACTACCTCTTACCTCAACTCAATCATTTATCCATTAAATATCTAAATAAAACTAAAAACATTTAAAATATTTGATAATATCTACAGTTTCTTACATTCATTTATTATTATTATTTTTGTGTATTATAATATGATGTTGTTTGTAAAAGTTCAATTATCCTAATAATCGATTTCATTCGGTATAAAAATGGTTTTGCAACGGTATCAGCACTGGATCTGACAATGCACGAGTGTGACATTGTAATGAGGTTTTGCATAATATTATTGGACGATTCATTGGTTTTCCAGACATTTTCTTAAATATAAATACAGATGAGAAATGATAAATGCAAATATTTTTAACTAGTAGATAGTTAAATGGGACGCTAGTAGAGAGCCTACCCGATTAACGATACATAATTGATCGTTCGGCGCGCCCTGGGCAGTCGACTTTAAATCCATCTTGTTGGTTGGCTAATCTCTACAATACGGCATGAATAGCTGTCGTAAATAAAACGCAGTGACGCGTCGCATCGGCCCTCACGATGCAGTACGTTAGCGTAAGCGACCTCCGGGTGACGGACGGAGGAGATGGTCGGTAGTACAGCCTGGCTACGCTTCCGGCTAAGTCCGATGGACTCGCTGTTGTTTGACGGGTGTGGTCCTCCAGCAATATGGGGGTTATGCGGCGGGTCAACGCCCCTCCCACATAAAAAACCTCTTGTTACGAAACGGAAACCGAGAAAGAAACGATCCGATCCCAAAAACGACGACCAATGGCATGAATTAAAGGATTTCCGAATTGCTTCGTGGAATGTGCGTTCCCTGTACAGACCCGGCGCTCTCTACCAAGTTAACAAATAGCTGCACCGATATAAAATTGGAATAGCTGCTCTTCAAGAGGTTAGATGGCTAGGTCATGGAGAACGCAATGTTGACAATCAATCAGTGCTCTTTTACAGTGGCAGTGAAGAGGGACAACACAGATATGGTACAGGTTTTATGGTCTCTAATAAGTATTTAAGTAACGTGCTTCGTTTTGATGCTGTATCTGATAGAATATCGGTACGAGTCAAAGGAAAATTTTCAAACATTCCAATTCTAAATGCATACGCCCCACCGAACTTGCAGAAGATGATGTCAAAGACAGCTTTTATGATCACCTTAAAACTGTGTACGACCAGCTACCAAACTACGAGATTAAAATAGTCCTTGGAGACTTCAACGCAAAAATAGGCCGAGAAAAAATATTCGTGCCCACCATCGGGTGACATAGCAAGCACGACCAGTCTCAACGACAATGGTCTGAGACTAATTAGCTTCGCTACAGCTAAAGCGGTGGTTATAAAGAGCACTATGTTCCCCCATAAGGATATCTATAAAGGCACTTGGCGCTCTCCCGATGGTCGAACAGTCAATCAAATAGACCACGTTGCAATTGATAGTAGGCATAAAAATGTCGTTCAAGACGTCAGATCGTACAGAGGCGCTGACTGTGATAGTGATCATTACTTGCTTGTTATTAAGTTAAAATGCAGAATAAAATCAAATAAAATAACTAAATCAGTACACATACCGTCATTTAACATAAATAATTTAAAAGATAAACAGCTCAGACATATATTTGAAGTATAACTAAGCAATAGGTTTGAAGACCTAAAGATTGAAGATGACATAGAGACGGGGTGGGAGAAAATAAAGAACGCTGTAAAAGAGGTTGCAACCAAGGTGATTGGTCCAAAAAAGAAAAAGAAAAGAAATAAGTGGTGGAATGAACAGTGTGAGAAAGTAATTGGAGAGAGAAGAAAGTATAAGATCCTAGCAAATCAAGATGATAGATGGCAGGATAAACATGACGAGCTGAGGATAGAGGCCAAGAAAGTTATAAAAAACGCTAAAAGACAGTACCTTAATGCCATCGTAAACGAGATGGAGCGACTAATAAAGGCAAATGAAACCAGAAAATTCTATAAAGAGGTTAGAGAAATGAGAAAGGATCAGCCAAATACACAAACACCACAAGACGATCACGGTAACTTAGTCACAGATAAAGATGCCATTAAGTTATTAGTTCTTATCATATTGTGTAAGTCCTTCTAAACGTAAAGCTAAAGTCCTGTTGCAGCGTAACTTTGTAAATATGAATTTAAGTAATTTAACTCAAGATGCAGAAGCTATTGACTGGACCCCGTTAGTTAATGCTCCAACTATTGACGAGAAAGTAGAAATTTTTAATTCCCAAATAAACGACCTCTACGATAAACATGCGCCTGTTCGGCCGATTAAAATAAAGCATCTACCAGCGCCCTGGCTGTCAGGCGACATAAAATTGATTATGCTTAAAAAACAAAAGGCCAAAGCAAAGTATAAAAAAACAAACTCCAATGAACATCATGAGCTTTATGTTAAAATAAGAAATCGCTGTAACACAATGTGCAGAGATGCTCAGCGTCGTTATATTCATGCTTCGGTAGAAAATGGCGAGCCGTCAAAAGTTTGGAAGTTTCTTAGAACACTCGGGGTTGGAAAGAATTCGGATTGTACTGAAACTGGTATAGTTGATAAAGATTGTTTAAACCAGCATTTTTCATCATCATCATCATCTATTTTTCCCACTGACACCAAACTTAACACTCTCAAATCGCTATCTCGTTTTCCCACTCCAGACTATCCCCCTTTTCTTTTTAATGATGTGTCCGAAAGTGATATTAAGAAAAACATTATGTTAATATCGTCCAATGCTGTAGGTGCCGATTGCGTTAGTCGCAAAATGATATTGACTATTTTTGATAAAATTGCGCCCATTTTAGTTTATATTTTTAATTATTCTTTGCGTTACGGTGACTTTCCATCCATCTGGAAAGAGGCCAATATAATACCTTTACCTAAAAAATCCAAACCTTCATCATTGGTCGACTATCGCCCTATTTCCATTTTGCCTTTTTTATCTAAAGTTTTAGAGCGCTTCGTGCACGAACAACTAACTACATTTATCTCCAAACATAGTCTTCTGAATTCTTTTCAATCCGGCTTCCGACCTGCCCATAGTACGACAACTGCTCTTACGAAAGTCACTGATGATATACGCCTTGGTATGGATCGTAAACAGCTTACAATACTGACCTTACTTGACTTTAGTAATGCCTTCAACTCAGTTGATCACGAGGTACTTTTAAGCATTCTTTTATCCCTGAACATATCACCATCAGCAGTAGACTGGTTTCGCTCTTATTTAAGTGGACGTAGACAGAGAGTGCAGATTGATAAATATTTCTCAAACTGGGCTGATGTAACTGCTGGCGTTCCTCAAGATGGTGTCTTATCCCCTCTTCTTTTTTCTCTCTTCATTAACCCTATCATAAAAACCATATCCTCTCTCTTTCATTTGTACGCTGATGACCTTCAAATTTATAGGCAGACATCACTTAAGGAACTAAATGACAGTATAAGGGCATTGAATAATGACATTTCTTTGATCTCATCGTGGAGTGATAATCATGGACTTTGCCTCAATCCAATAAAAACGCAAGTCATCATAATTAGAAGTCCTGGGCTCACCTCTCGAATTAACTGGGTTAACATACCTCCGGTCCTCATCAATGGTGCAATTGTACCTTATTCCAAAACTGTTAAAAACCTCGGAGTGTACCTTGATGAGAACTTGACCTGGTCACATCAACTCAAAAAGATCAGCAGAAAAGTTTACGCAACATGGTATTCCTTAAGACGTCTCCAATATGTCCTTCCCATTTCGACCAAAATTTCCATTGCAAATTCATTATTTCTCTCTCTCATTGATTACGCTGACACCTGTTTTACAAATTTAAATGGAGACCAGTTAAACAAACTTGAGCGCCTCCAAAATCTTTCTATTAGGTTTATATTTGGTTTGCGCAAATATGACCATATCTCTGTATTTCGTTCGAAACTCAAGTGGCTTCCCATACGATTTCGCCGGAATGCTCGAATCCTATCTAGTTTATACACTATTTTATATAATCCTAGGGCGCCTATTTATTTGAAGGAAAATTTTGTTTTTCGTACTAGCTGTAAAGAACTCCGTTCCACTGATAAGTTACTCTTACACCTACCTGCTCATCGAAGCAGTTATTATGGATTATCATATACAGTGAGAGTTATTACATTGTGGAATGCCTTACCCTTAGCCATAAAATGTGCTAAAAATTTAGATTCTTTTAAAAAATCATTGAAAATTCATTACTTGGATTTGTGCAATCGCTGATCATTTTGCTGTATGGTATATATATTTTAATATTTTATGCATATGTGTATGTAGGTATATGTATATATTAATATTATATTGTTATTAATATATATTTGTGAGTTATTAAGTAATTTATTTGTATGTTTATGTAATTATATTATATTCATTTATAATATTATGTACGTGTATTGAAATTAAAATATTTTTTTCTAAAAATTGCTTTTCTTTTTTTCGTTTGTTTGTTATATTAATTTTGATCTTGTTTAGCGTAATTAGTCGTTTTTTTTTTTCCTTTCTATCTTTTTTGTAATGTCCTACTGTCGCTAGTTTTTAAGTATTCTTTCATGCACACAAAGGTTGTCTGGAAGAAATTGCTTTAAAGCAATAAGACCGCCTTTTGTGTACATGAACATAATATTATGAACATTGTATGGAATTTTTTACTTATACTTATTTGTCTATGTTTGTTTATGTGCACAATAAAGAATATTTTCTTTCTTTCTTTCTTTCTTTCTTAAGTTAATGTGGCGAGAGTACTTCCAGCATCTTCTTAATTACCCTCCAACAACTGAACCTTTCACACAACTTGTTAACGATAATATAGAGGAAGTGGAACCGCTGACCTTACTTGAAGTCCGAAATGCAATGATGAGGCTAAAAAACAACCAGGCCCCAGGTGTGGACGGAATACCAGCGGAGTTATGGAAATATGCTGGAGGCGCTGCGCAGTCCAAAATATTCGAACTCCTGTTGAAAATATGGGAACGTGAAATACTACCGCACGAATGGAATACGGGTATTATTTGCCCAATACATTAAAAGGGTTCCAAAAAGAAATGCGCGAACTACCGTGGTATTGCCCTGCTCCCGAAGGCGTATAAAGTCTTGTCATATGTACTCTTAGAAAGGCTAGAACCATATGCGGAAAAAGTCTTAGAAGACTATCAATGTGGGCTCAGACGCAATCGCAGTACGGCTGACCAGATTTTTCTCCTTAAACAACTGATGGATAAGAAATGGAAATACGCCCAGAGTATCCACACATTATTCGTGGACTTCAAGAAAGCATATGACAGCGTGGATCGAAATTCCTTGTATGCCATCTTGAGGAATTTTGGAACTCCAAAAAAGTTAGTGGATATAGTGGTGGCGGTGACTAGAGTGAGCAAGATGTGTGTAAGGGTTGGCGGTGAGCTTAGCGATGAATTCTCCGTAACTACGGGCCTTAAACAGGGTGACGCCCTGTCACCTATGCTTCTCAATTTGGTTTTAGAGCATGTCATCAGACAAGTGAATACTCTTGACCTAGGACTTAGCCTCAATGGAAAGCATTTGGTGGTAGGCTACGCTGACGATTTGGCCCTGCTAGGGGAACGCGCTAGTGATGTTGCTGAAGCCGCTAAGGTGTTGGAAGAACAGTCAAAAAAGGTTGGTCTCATGATTAATTGTGACAAGACTGAGTATTTACACATGAGGCGACATAAAAATACTCGAGACGTAAGACAAAGCCTTAATGTTGGAAGTACCAAATACAAGGGAGTGGCCAAATTCAAATACCTCGGCTGCACTATAACCGACACAAACACACGCGACGAAGAAATACGCATACGTATTCAAAACACCTTGCGGTGTAGTGCGGCCCTACATAGGGTCTTAGTGTCCAAGCTTTTGAGTAAGAGGACAAAACTTATCATTTATAAAACCGTAATTCGTCCAATCCTGATGTACGGTTGCGAAGCTTGGACACTGACACTCAAAGAGGAGAACAAGCTTTTGGTCACTGAAAGGAAAATCTACCGTAAGATTCTGGGACCAACTAGACGGCAGGACAACAGCTGGAGACCTAAAACAAATGCTGAAATTGACCACCTAGTGTCTGAGCCAAATATTATAGGCGTCACAAAATCCCATCGACTGCGGTGGCTCGGACACGTTGAGCGCATGGGGGAGGATCGGGCTTGTTAGAAAGCGTATCTGGGTCGGCCGACTGGGCGTAGACCAGTGGGTCGTCCCAGGTACCGATGGAGTGACATGGTGGAAGCAGACTTGCGCGAGATCCAAGCCACCAATTGGCGGGAAATTACGCAAGATCGCGCTAGGTGGAGAACTCTGGTTTCGGAGGCCAAGACTCACTTCGGGTCACTGAGCCAGAAGAGTTAGTTAGTAGATAGTTTTCCACCTTTTTATACCAGGAATGAAAAATCGGCCCTAAGAGGAATTAGTTTTCGCGAAAATAGCGGTAACCGTCACTCAACAAAGGTAGAAGCACGAAAGGATGCAATCTCCGCCCTAAGACCTTAGATAAAGTATAATTTTGGGTGTGCATAATATACTTATACTATAATTGTACCATTATTTATATTACACTTTATCTAAGCGAAAGGCGAATCGATCGACAATTATTGACATATTTGTTGGTTGTCAAATGTCGAATATCATTGCGTTGAGAAATCTAATTTGCGACAAAACTTAAGATTTAGACTCGTGTTTGTGCCAATCACCTTATTTTGTATATGTCAATTCCTTTTTTATTACTGGTTGTCTGGAAGAGACCGCTGAGAGCGGTAAGACCGCCTTTTTGTGCCTGTATCTACCTAGTTTTAAGTTCTGAGCTATTGTTATTTTGGTGAAAAATAAAGTGATTTTTTATTTATTTATTTATAATAAAAATTAAGTACAGTTTTTGAATGATAATTATTATGTAGTTGTAAATTCTAATTAGTTATTTATTTTAAACTATTACTATTTTAATTTAATTTTTATTTTATTTTTAAACGACAGGACAAACATCAAATGTTTGACAGGTAACAGTTTCTATGAGAAAACAAAACTGTTATTTTTACTATATTCCTAGTATTTTTTTTTATATTTAGAATACCTTATAAACTTTCCCTGAACTTCTACAATTAATTCAAAACCAAAATTAGCTAAACCGAATAAAAAATAAAAATTAACCATGAGAAGCGACTTACTGAACCACATATCAAAATATCAGAGTTACAGTCCGTGTTTATGATTGATACCGGTAATACTCGCTCATTTTTTAGGCCCCTTACAGTGTATACAATATGTTTCAAAAAGTTGAAACGTAAGGAACCGTTTCATGTTGTAGTACTCACGCCTCGAGCATGTATAATGAAACGGTGTATATTCAGTTGCCAAAAATATTTAATTGTGACGAATTTCATAAGTTATATTTATAGACGATAGGTGCGATGGTTTAATTGGTAGTTATCTTCCAAGACTGTCTTGGAATTAGAAAGGATTTTTTTTCTATGTTCATTAGAAAGTACATAGGATACTTTTTATTAAAAGAAATATCGACGCAATCGAAGCCGCATTTAGTCGTTACTATTATTTCTGTTAGCTCAAGTACGAGGGTCAAATTGAAAGTTCTTAGAAAATCAAAAACTGAGCAAACTAGCAAGTTATTAGTTTTATTATATCATCTCAAAATAGTGTACATTTCATCAATACATCGCTGCATTCGATAGAACCACTGAGAAAAGCACTTTGCCCACTTGTCTTTAGAGGTCTCTTCGACGGCCTTCTGAAACGCAGTCACTGCTTCCTCGGCGTCTGTAAAACGTATTTCTTTAAGTTTTTCTTTTATTTTCGGGAATAAGTAAAAATCGCAAGGTGCGAGGTCGGGGCTATACGGCAGATGACCCAGTAATTCCACGTCTGAGGTAGCCAAATAGTCGATACTTTGTCTTGCGGTGTGCGACAAGGCGTTGTCGTGATGTAGGAGGATCCTACTGCGAGGTCGTTTCTCTCGAACTTTTTCCAAGACAAGTGGCAAACATTTGTTACAGCGCATTCACGACCACATCGGTGCGAATTGCGGCGCGGTAAGCGAATCGTCTGTCCCTCTCTCACTCGCGCGTCGAGTATCGAGTGAAAGAGAGACAGACAACCCCAGACTATCCGCTCACCGCGCCGGTCTCTCTCTCTCTCGCGCGTCGAGTATCCAGTGAAAGAGAGACAGACGATCCGCTCACCGCGTCGCAATTCGCACCGCTGTGGTCGTAAACGCGCTGTAGTGTACCACTCTGCAGTAACTATCTTTTGATCCTCTAAAACAATTGTTGCGTAATTATCTGTCTTTTTGAAGAACGAGGCCACCATCTTTTTTCCCATGCTTCCAACTCTCTTTAGTTGGCAACTCTTTGGAAGGAAACACCCACTGAGAAGACTGTCTTTTGGTTTCCAGATCATAACAGTAGATCCAACTTTCATCACCTGTAAGTACGTCGAATACAGCGTTTGAGCCACCTCCGTCAAATCTTTGAACCATTTCACGGCACCAATCAAAACGGCGGAGTTTTTGGACTTCAAATTATGAGGTATCTACCGGGCACAAAGCTTCCTGACAGCTAATGAGCTGAAAGTTCATGAAGTATTTTGTGAACTTGACTCATACCGATCCCTAAGCTTGTCCGAATCTGCTGATAGGTCATTCTTTTATCAGTCTCTATCATACGCCGCACAACACTGATGTTATCGTCAGTCGTCACAGTAGAAAGCCGTCCTACACGAAGGTCTTCTTTATGCGGTTGTTTGTGGGCGTCGGTAGTCATGAAAATGGCTCCGGCTGCTCGTTCTCCCTCCTATATCATAAAAAAAAAAGATCATCGGTGAGATTAGTGCGACCACGTATAAACTCATTAAACCAGTTGTAAGCAGTGGCACGTAATAGGGTTTCATCGTGAAAGGCCAATCAAGTCTATCATAACTTTCTTGTTGACTTAAATGACATCGAAAGTCTTAAAAATCATTGCACGAAAATTTTCCCTTTTTAACAATTTTCAATTTGCCGCCAAAACGTAAAACAAATGACATAAGAATAAAATCCATATTCAATAATATAACAAAGAGTTCCATTTTCAAAATTCGAACTTACTTTTTTACTATATTGTTAGCAAGTGGCCAGTTCTAAAAACTTTTAGAGTGACCCTCGTAACAACATAATTGGTCAGTGATTAAAACTAAGCACATTTTATTTAAGGCTTTTATTTACATAATTAGCACTACCAATATATTATATTTTTATCGAGCAAAGTAAATGAAATTGTGTTTTGAAGAAGAAGGGTAATCAGAAATATCTTCACAGTTCATGTATATTTTTTCAACATATATATATATCGAAACGGATGTTGCTAAAAATTGTTAAGCTAACTGATTTTTGGTGTATTCAGCGCCTTAACCCAACCATACCCAAGCCCTGGGCATACAGCAACCGCCGCATGGTTTATCGCACTTGCAATCACCATCTCTTGTACTAGCTTTAGTAGTAGCAGCACGACGATGATTAAAATATGTTCTTGCAACGACATCATTTATGATCAAACTGACTAAAAAAGAGAATATCAAAAAATTTATCAGCGTGACCTGAAACAAATAACATTTTCAGCTGTTATTGAAATTAACAATTACAGGCCCAGAATAGCCGGTGGCCCGTTGGATAGAAAGAGGTATGAAGGCATCTTCATAATAACCAAGCAGTGGTCAATGTGCGCCGGCAGTCAATCGTATCGCTTATGTATGTTGTAGTATCGTATTTTTTTTGCAGTTTCGGTTACCGCGGACGTTCATGAACGCTTCAAAAACACGCAGCGAACACGTGGTCGGTACCAGAGGTTTTAAGTGAACAAAGAAGGTGAATTGAATGCCGTCGCCCATAGATTTGCCATGATTATTATGCAGATGCCTTGCCCTCCGTTCCTCATTCCCTCCAACGGATCACCAGCTCACAAACCGCACGACATGCAGCAGCACAGCCGTCACTATACGGCTGTGTCATAGGAGCGAGCCTTTATTGATTTTATTATTGATTGGTTATATATTGAACATTAATATTGAATCGTTAAACTCACTTTTGACATGATTGCCGTTACATGAAAATAAACGAACTGCTTATTTTGTAATATTGAAAAGCTATTATGTTAAGTATACCTGAAATTAAAATCCATAACTGTGAAATCAATTTTTCATATCAAGAGAATTAGATGATAGAAAAATGACCTAATACTCGTGTAAAATGCGTATGGGTATATATCCAATAGAATAGAATAGAATAAAAATTATGAATGTGAATGTAAGTTTGTTACCCTTTCACGACAGTTTGATAAGTAAATTTTTGGTGGCACTGGGGTAACAAATAGCGACGTAATCTATAATCGGTTATATAAGAGATAGAGCAAGAGAGATTTTGGTTGAAAATGGCAGAAAATTATGAAGTTTTTGTTAGGAATGGAAAAAAAAAGAACTTTTTTAACTGATCTCACTCACATACTTCTTCCAAGAAAGGATAGAATCAATAATAACTAACCGGATTTCGACGAATCTTCTATGACGAATTGGGCACTAATTAAATAGCCCAGCTGCTAGAGGAAAATGATTTACTGTAATTAGGTCCAGCAAATTATGCGCAAAAATGGGTTGGTCTGTTCACACACAATGAGAGAAAATTTAGTGTGTCATTTTTGTAGTTGCGGAAGACTGTTTAAAAAATGGTTTTATAGGTAAAAAACAGTTTTTTTAAGATAACTACAAAACAACAAACAATATCGATTTAAATTTTTTATCCTTTTAAAGTGATCATAATATGGTCATTTTGCGACCTTAAACTTCAAAATCGGTCAACAAATTGTTTAAATAATTGCAAAAAACCATCAAAAACACGCAAGTTTTTAAATATTTTTATTTTTTTTTATAAAATTCTTGTACGCTTGTAAATGTGCATAAATATTTCTTTCAACAACTTACACGTACCATAATTTTTTTTTTTGAAAAATTTTTACAACTTTTTGAGTTATTGACAATAAACGCTAAAAAAAAAAGTAAAGTAAAAATTTATAACCTTCCCGTAGTTATAGTCGTCTTATGGGTGCTTATTTTTTGCTTCTTGACTTATATTTTATTAATATGAAAAGTATTGTTCCAATTTCGATCGCTATCGTCTTTAAAATGGCCTCCGAAAAATGGCCCATTTTTGGTCCGCACGTTTTCGCATTTTGCCAAGGGGAAATTTTTCGTATCAATGTGAAAATTTATATTTGAGTTCCGACGATTTTTAAACTATTTTAAAAAAAGAAATTAAAGCTTTATCTTTATTGTGGGCTAAGATATTTTTTTTTAATAAAAATCATAATTTGTTTAATTATGAATATTAAGGATCGAAACTCAGGCTACCTCTAGTACGATACTTAAACTCTGCTATAAAAAGATTATTCACTAGAAAAAAGGTTTCCAGCAGTTGTTAATTAGCATATTTATTTATTCGAATCGTTCAGTTAATTTGTTATAAAAAATTTACAAAAAAAAAACTCTCTTTTTTTTCCTTTATTTAAAAATACGCATTGTTTGTTGTCTTTTAGTTTCCTCTAGCAACTGGGCTATAGTACAATAGGTACTTAAACTCTGCTATATAAATATTATTCACCAGAAAAAGTGTTTCCAGAAATTGTTAATTGACGTGTGTGACGTCATCACTGAAAAGTTTCAAATCGGCTCGCGGTCGAAAATTCTTCATATCTCGCTCAAATTTAGGTCTTTTTTGACCATTTTTTTTTTAATCTGGGGTAGCGCGCGAAAATAATAACAACTAGCACATTTATTTATTCGAATTGTTCAATGATTTTTTTATAAACAATTTACAAAAAAAAATGTCTCTTTTTTTTGACTATAATGAAAAATACGCATTTTTTTTCTTTTTTGGAACAATACTTTTCATATTCATAGAATATAAGCCAATGCGCAAAAATAAACACCAATAAAACATATCTACAACCACGGGAAGGTTATAAATTTTTACTTTACTTTTTCTTTTTTTTTAGCGTTTATTGTCAATAACTCAAAAAGTTGTAAAAATTTTTCAAAATAAAAATTATGGTACGTGTAAGTTGTTAAAAGGAATATTTATGCACAGTTACAAGCTTACAAGAACATTTAAAAAAAAACAAAAATATTTAAAAACTTGCGTGTTTTTGATGGTTTTTTGCAATTATTTAAACAATTTGTTGACCGATTTTGAAGTTTAAGGTCGCAAAATGACCATATTATGATCACTTTAAAAGGGTAAAAAATTTAAATCGATATTGTTTGTTGTTTTGTAGTTATCTTAAAAAAACTGTTTTTTACCTATAAAACCATTTTTTAAACAGTCTTCCGCAACTCCAAAAATGACACACTAAATTTTCTCTCATTGTGTGTGAACAGACCAACCCATTTTTGCGCATAATTTGCTGGAACTAATTACAGTAAATTTTAAGTCTTATTTGCCTCTAGCAGCTGGGCTAAAAGTGATAGGTGGTAACGCTGTGATATCAAGTCAATTGTGAATACGTGAACTGCCTATAATCAATGCTCTTAGTGGATTCACAGTAATAGCAAATGATCTAGCCTATTCGAGCATACGGTATAGATCTTGATTTATGTGCGTGATGACTGAAGTTTTATCTGGTAACGTAAAGTGGTGATTAATTTGTAAATCATTAGCGTAAAGATGATAAATAAGCTAGTACATTAGTTATAGAACTCACCGGTGGTAGATGGAAATTTTTGACGTTCAAAAAGCAATTTTTCAAATTCTATTTTGAATAAAAATATTTTGATTTTGATTTTGATTTCATGAAGACTGAGAAAAGTAGGGGACTTGCGGAAATTCTACACTAAGTTTATTCCACTTAGAATAGGACATACTAATGACCACGCTGCACTGTGATTCGCCTAGAACAAGCTAGGTGGACAAAAGTGACTGTCTAATTTGCAGGAATAGATCATTAGAGGTCGTTAAGTACAACCCCATTATACCATTTACAAGAATTGTTTGTGCCATAATCCCGTTATGACTCACTAATGACGGGTGGAAGGGTAAGTGATAAGGAATCATACTTACTTTGATACACTTTATTAATTCTATTTTGAAATTAATTTAAAATATTTCTCCAGCTTTAAAGAAGAAACAAATTATACACGATAATTGTAGTTGTTATTTACTATATTTGACTTAAATACAGAAGAAACTTCACATTCAAAATTAATACACAAAGTTCACTTGTGGATTTAATTTTTCACTTCATTTCATACAAATATTTAAAAATGGATTCTTTAAAACAGTCTATGTCTCAGATGACAGAGTCATTTAACAACAGGATGGCAGAATTTCAAATGGAGCTTCAATCTAATTCACGCCAGACGGCAAGTCCAACTAGCAAATTGTCTTCAGATTTTAATCACTTTAAAATATTCGTTCTGGATGCTCTTAAATCAATACAGTCGCAGATTGAAGTTTTGATGGTACTGCAGGATCAACAGGAGATGAAATCCAGGAAAAAGATTTTGCTGATTCATGGTGTCCCCGAGGAGAAGAAGGAGTTG
>LUGF01057157.1:225967-241438 GCA_001625245.1 Calycopis cecrops | reverse complement strand
CGAAAATTTTGTTTTGTAAAAAAAAAAAGTTTCACTTATTATTCGACGGAACACGCACGACTGAAACATTTTTCCGTTTTCCCGCCTTGACCTTGTCAATGTCACTTGACGAGCACGGAAAAGTTTCGTCTGCACACAAACGTAGCCGAGCCAATTTTATTGTTTTTCGGCAAATTTTTCCCGAGCTTCGTGTCTAACCGCAATTAGGATTACGGTCAGCTCACACCGAGACGCGACGCCTCGCGGCGCCGCGCGTAGATTTTACATAGAGCAACTCAAAATAAACTTTATGTACTACACGAAAAGACACACATTTAATTGTGAGAATTCGCTTTATTAAATTTCGAAACATCTGAATTCTCACAATTAAATGTGTATCTTTTCGTGTAGTAAATAAAGTATATTTTGAGTTGCTCTATGTAAAATCTACGCGCGGCGCCGCGAGGCGTCGCGTCTCGGTGTGAGCTGACCCTTACGCTGGTATTGGGTACGCCATTTATTATACTAATAATCATTTTTTATTACCCAAGCGACTGACGAGGAGTCGGATAACGAGTTACGAGACATTTTTAATAGCACAAGGGGACAAATGAGCAGTTGGAGGCTTGGTGCGAGCGACGCCCATAGCCATTCTAGAGATAATGCAGATGCGTTGTCTTATTTCGCATTTCATTGTACTGCTGAAAACACGACAATATACCTATCAGTTTAATGGTCGTCGCACACTTATCACTGAAGGGGAATTATAAACGGCTCGCCTAGAAAAGCGAAGACGATACCGATTACGTTACGTATACCATTAGTGTGCGTTGCAGTATGAAGTTTTATACAAAGAGTACTGAACGGCTCGAGGCGATACGGTTACGATCCCTTTCCAAGACGATAAGTGTGCGGCGACCATAAGGCGGTACCATGTAAGCGGAGTCTTCCCGGTCGTGCAGGTGGACTTGGTTACAATTCAACAATGACGCTACCTCTATACTATAGAGCAGAGGTTAACAACCTACTAAGGTCCTACTTGCGGCCCGCGAATCCTACTAATATTATAAATGCCAAAGTGTGTACGTTTGTTTGTTTGTTACTCCTTCACGCAAAAATTTCTGAACCGATTTCCATTAAATTTGACACACACATACAGGGTAACTTGGATTAACCCATAGGATAGTTTTTATCCCGAAAAATTGTTTCTATGGGATGCCATGGAATTATTTTCTATTTTCCACGGGATCGAAATTTACGCGACTGAAACCGCGGGGAGCAGCTAGTGTCTAATAAATAAGTTATTGGGGAGGAGAGGCAGAACTTAAAAAAAAAATAAAGGTAAATTGGGCTCCTAGGGTGACGTGCGGCCCTCGTTTAGTTTATTTTGCCGCCTTGCCTGCCAAAAGGTTTCCGAACGCTGCTATGGAGTCATGACTATAGTGTATACTCTATATTTTATATAACTGTATTAAATGTGATAATTTATCTTACGTTTCACAGACAATTAAACATTCGCAATTACTAATTACCAAACATTAAGATGTCATTGTATGATAATTGCAGTCCTAATTTATGTACAGCAGTAAGGGTGCTTACACAGAGAAACCCGTTACCGGTACCGACAAAACCAGCACGGGTCGGTACCGGTAATATTGCAATGGTATCTTATGCGCTCACTTATAAAGAAACATGTTCTTACACGTATCCAAACATTGCAATATTACCGGTGCCGACAAAACCTGCACGGGTCGGTACCGGTAATATTGCAATGGTAGAAACATGTTCTTACACGTATCCAAACATTGCAATATTACCGGTACCGAACTGTACAGGTTTTGCCGGTACCGTGTAGGTGTATCCTGTTTCTCTATGTAAGCACCCTAACTCCTGCTGGCTTCTACTGACAACAACCTTAACTTGTACAATTGCGGTTTGGCTATGTTTTTTTTTTATAGGGGATACAAAATGTGTGCGCTTTAGATTACACGACTGAAGTTAAACTTCATACACAAAACGTAACTGGCTATGAGTGGGAGAGAGAAAGGAAATGTGTGCGCACTGCTTTTTATTGCTCCTAAAGTAATATAAGAGACGTAACTCTCTCTCTTTCTGTACAAACTTATATTTCCCTCTCAACTATCGTTGACCTTGCCCGATCACACTTTTCGTAACGCTCTCGTCACGCATTCATTAGCTTACTCCCCAAGTCCAACGCGCGTAAAGAAATTTAACTTCATAAACACAGCTAAACCGCATGGAATACAGAAAATGGCTGTAAGCGCTGTTACACGAGATAACGTAAAATCTCGGTCACACTGTAAGTGTCATGTCTGCACAGATTGCGTTCCGCGGGCGCCGAGACGACGATCGATTTGTGATAAGGCCGAGCGTCCTTGCTGTTTTCGTAAGGTCAAACTTTCTACGGATTCTCCGTTGCGCAACCTTAAAAATAAAGGAGGCCCTACAATTTTACGGAACGCAGATCTGTTCTTGTGCCAGTAATGAAATAGAAAATAGTACTTTATAAATTAAATGTCACGTTGTTTGTCCGCGATGAACTCCTAAACTACTGAATCGATTTTAATCAAAATTTGCACATATTATGGGTATGTAACTTTGTCTAATTTAAAAGATATTTTTATTTCGATAATGGCCGCCATATTCATTTTTACCCACAGCAACGCGTGGTCCGGTCTGCTAATAAAATATACTTACAACACAATTTTTATCGTTGTAATCTCGTAATCTATGAAATCATATTAATTTCAGCTATAAAAATATTTAATCTTTCCACTATACGCAATACTAACAAACGCGTATTATGACGTTTTCTGCCAAATATGTATAAAGTAAAAACCAAATGTGCATGCCTTAAGCACTCGTGTCATACGTATGTTATTTAAATTAGATACTCATGATAACATATACGTTTTTCACCAAAAATTGCTTTTTTTATTTTTAATTTTCAAATAGTTTTATGGTAAACTTGAATCTTAAAGAAAATAAGTTATTTTATATTTATTAGACATCATAATGTAAAAAAATAAAAACTGCTTCAGATAAAAGCGATTATTACCAATATAAATTACATAATTTTAGTCTAGAAACGTTGGTAAATTAAAATTATTAAACGTTAGACTAATAAAATTGTGCTGGCAGCTTATATGAATGACGCAATTAAAACTTAACCATAAAGAATGTCTCTTACCATAATGTTTTAAGTGCGCGAACGCGATTTATTCAATTATACACTCTAACGTTGTGAAAATAAAGTCTCAAGTGGCTTTACTCTCAGAGCTCACTGTTGACACATTTTTGACGTTTACTCTGTGTATTTGTATACTAGGCTGCCTAAGGTGTAATTTTTTTACTTTCAACAGTACACATTTGATTTTTTACAATAAAAGGAATAATAATTGAGTTATGGTTTTCTAATCAGTTCGTCACAATAGATTTACGGACCTATTGAAATAAAATTTAAATCGATTAGTTATGTTTTTCAAAAGTTATGGTGATTACAGCGAGAATGTTATATGTTTTTTATAGAATTTTTTCTGAAAAATTCATTTTTTTATCTAAATTGTGGGTTGGATTGCTGTTTATTGTTTAGAAAAATGACCATTGATGTTTTCTTTTATTGTGGTATGAAGACCAACCTACTTTAAGCACTATATTATTATTTATTTAAAATAAAACTCTGACCGAACCCAGTTTTTGATTTTTAGGCGAGAGTAGAGCATACCTACGCTCGCGCTTAAGGCATGCAAAAAAAATTAAAATAAAAAATATGAACAAACAATAATATCTACTTACATCAATTTATTGCTTGAAGAAGCAGATTTGGATAGGTAATGTAACAAACAAAAAAAAGCTGTAAGCTCGTTGATAACGGTTCGGAGTCTGTTCAGAGATGAGGCGATTACGTTACGTTTCTCATTAGTGTGCGTTACAGTATGGACTTGCACACAAATAATACTGAACGGCTCGAGGTGATACGGTTACGATGCCTTTCCGAGTTGATGTGTATGCGGTGCCCATAAGATGTGTCGTGTCGGGACATGTGTACGTAAGTAGTGTCGTGTCGGAACATGTCTAAGTAGTGTCGTGTCGGGACGTACCTCAGCTGCGCTACGTAGAACTGGTGCGGGACGGCGGTGAGCACGCCGGCGCCGTCGCCCGTGTCGTTGTCGCACGCGCACGCGCCGCGGTGCTCCATGCGCTTGGCGAGCACCTCCGCATCGCGCACGATCTGCATGGAACCATACGTACACGTGAAAAACACACATGACACAGACAAACAAAAGACCTCATTAAAGAAATGTGTTCTTTAAACCACACTGCTGAAGTGAAACTTAATAAACGAAAGATGGCTATGAGAGGGAGAGAGAAAGAAAATGTTCGGCAACAGCTCTTTCTTGTTCCTACAAGAAACGTAAATCTGTCGCTTTCTGTCTTCACTAACTTTTAACTTCCTCTCAACTTCCGTTGGCCTCGATCACACTTTTCGTAACGCTCTCGTCACGCATCAGCTTACTCCCCAATGCAAGCGCGCGTAAAGAAGTTTTACTTCAAAAATCAAGAAAAAAAAGAACTCTACGTTAGTAGACCCAGGCACACGCCACCCATGATCCCGCCGCTGGCACCGGTGATGACGCATCTTTCCTTTTTTTATGGTATAGAGGGGCAAAGGAGCAGTAGGAACTCTTTTCATGGCTACCGACGCCAATAGACATCCGCATAGAGGTTATACAGATGCACTGCCCCCCTTTCTCCTCCCATCTCCATGGGCGACAGCACAGCCGTCACTTTACGCCGGTCTCGTGTAAGCGAGAGGTACCTCCCCGGTCGTGCCGGCCCAATTCGCCTACATGCAAGAATGCAGTGCGACACTTACTAAAATCCGATACTCCTACTCTGTTGGCTCTTGGAAGACAGCTTTGGTGCATCGAATTCCAAACTCTGTTCTACTCCATAATGCTCTCAAGTTACGGGCATCGCAATAACTGCGGCTAAATTTTCAGTGAAAATATTTGCGATTAAATTAAACACAGTTTATACTATTTCATAGATGTAAATTCAATTTATTTTATCTGCTGGACCTATGGCTTCATACACTACGCTAAAATACAATAACAAAACATCAATAACTTATGTATGCATGTCTATATATACATATATGTATAAGCTATTGTTATATTATTATTGTATTGTTGTTTTATTTTATTATTATTTTACTGTGACTAACAAAGTTGATAAGTCCTTGTAAATACTAACAATATGCTCAGTTGTTTGTTTGTTACTCCTTCACACACAAACTGCTGAACCGATTTTCATCAAATTTGGCACACATATAGAGAGTAACTGGGATTTACATATAGGATAGTTTCTATCCCGAAAAATATTCCTATGGGATGCCATGAGATCATTTTCTATTTTCCACAGTTTCTAAATTTACGCGGGTGAAACCGCGGGGCGCAAGTAAACTAATAAAAGATAAATAAATAGTCCGACCAATCTGCTATTCGCATTCATTGTGGGCTGGTTACTGCACGAAGATAGACTTCCTAGCTATTATTATTGGCACTTCTTGGGCAACAAATTCATATCGGTAAAGAAAATGTCTCGTAAAATTACACACATTGGGCAGGGCGCCGCCCGTGGCAAAAACGGAAACTGCGCCGCCAGCTGAAAAAGATTGGGAACCCCTGTTGTAACATGTAGGAGATAAACGGGCAGGCGGCAGGACTTCACACTTTTTTCGTAATTATATTTAATTTTTTAATTAATTAATATTCCTCGGTATTTCCGATCCGATACGACTAAGGGATCTTCAAAGAAAAGAGCATTCCTCTTTCTTAAAGGCCGGCTACGTGTCTGCAAGGCCTAGTTTTGCGGATATCTATGGGCGGCGGTAGTCAATACCTGCTCGTTTGCCCCTATATTTAAAAAAAATTCTCTCGGAAGAAGATACATTGCCCTTCTATCGGGTCATCCTGAGAGGCCTTATAGAACGCCAATCTCTGCTAGCGACAGACGAGGCCCGAATCGGCTGCAATGTAGCAATTACGTTATCATAATCTACTTAACACAGAATATACCCGGCTTGGAATTAAGCTAATGATTTACACGAGAGCCGTATCCACTCAAGTGTCAATTTCACGGAAGAACTGAGGGTTCTTAAGTAATTGCTCGCGTATCGATCCGCCGCTTCACCTTTGACATTTCCAAGGGATGGGTGGTTCCATTTCCTGTCAGTTGTCACCTGACAGGTTGTCAGACATCGAGCTAAGTAAACCACGACTATTATCTAGCTTTTGCCTCCAACTTCGCACGCTTAGAACGAAAATACTCAGACTTAGGTGGATCCCCAGTAATGTAAGTGTGAAAACGTTTATTTAGCAGTTAATACCTAATTTTCATACAAACACACATACAAACAAATATTCTAAAAACAATTTTAAAGTGCAATTGGCAATATACCGCGAATGAGATTATTGTTTTTCAACTGTAAAAGTATTTCGTTTGGTATTTAAAAAGAGTTATTTAAAGAAAACATTATAGAGACCTTGTAGTACCAAAAGAAGGCAAGCGATAATATGTGTACTTCTGCCTGATATGCAAATGCTCTATGCCATTTATTTATTAGTGATATGATCAAATATGCTGAGTAGCTTTTTTATTGGTTATTTACAGTATATAAAAATTACGTCATTGTGGTGATATGATGATCAATAAAATTCTTCTTTCTTTCTAAATATTTGTACACGCTTCGTATTAAAATTACTAAAGGAAAATGGATGCGATTTTTACAGACTTTAGTGTGAGGTAGAGCTATTGTGCATTGCATCGGAATAAGTCTGGCGCGGGGTACTCTCCCTCGCATGATACTGTAGAGTGTCAGCGATGCTGTCGCGTTTTGTGCGGTTAGTGAGTAGCCGGTGTCATTGGTGAGGAGCGCATCAGTAACAAACATGTTGCAATTAAATTAATGCAATTTTTTATTTTTTTAAATTTAATTAAACACATACAATTGCGACTGTTATATTATTTGAAAGTTACACGATATGATAAACAATAATAGTTTAAAGTAAGGATAGAAAAACTTATATTCGGATTACAACAAACGTCTGTAAACTATATTTAAAATTCGTTTCCAATTAAAATCCGTTTTAATATTTTACAGTTTCAACCAAATTATTCAACAATTATGCGGTAAAAAAGAACAATTCCCAGGTCATTAAATTTTTCGAGAACTCATGCACAAAATGCAATTTGGCATCACATCATATTTTTATAATTTAAATAAAACTTACCCGTGGCTTCTTACGCTTAAAATCGAACTTTCGTTTTCGGGAAATTTAGCCTATTCTGCTCTTGTCCCAACAAGATGTGATCTGGCTTAGCGCAGATAGCGCCAAGTCTGTTCAGTAGATTTTCCGTGAAAGACTATCATAGATTATAAATAGGAATCATATTATGATAAAGAAGTATGGGAAATTTATCCTTATAAAATTACGCATTTATAAATTGAAATAAGGAAAACCTATAATATAAATATCATAGATCTAATAACTGAAACTGTTGAGTTCCTCCATTACCGTAACAATTCAGATATACAGCTCGAAATCGCATACAATGCAATATAGACTCTACCTGTTACATAATGCTTAATAGAAGTTACCAAATTACAAGCACAAAGAGAGACAAATGCAAAATGGACGCATTACCTTGGGTAATTGACATTACTTTTAATACACAGCATTAAGGTTTCCACATCTCAATTACTACACTTAACAAAACCAGTATTTAAAATCACTTTTGGGCACATTTAATGCTTCATTATTTTCTTAGTATAAAAAGAAATAATGAGAAAAACAATCTTAAGATCTATAAATAACTCTATTTATAATGACTAATTTTATAATACTCTAGCTTGCAATGAGGAAAAATCTTAGGGAAAAATTTTAAGTACCTACATTCAGAGGAATTTCAGATTTTGTAGAGATTTAGATTGGTGAGGCCCATATACAATATGCTGATAATAATGATGGAGAAAATTTTGTAAATAACAGAAGTTGGTTACTAATAACATGCTTAATAATCAAATATTTATTTTTACGTAACATATCGCCTATACCGAATAAAACTGTATCTGGTCCAATACAGTACTTGCATCTTAAATAAATAAATATATAAAATAAATAAAAATCATAATGAAACTGCGAGTTTATATGTACATTTCATTGATTTGGAAACCTTGAACCTTTCAAGTCAAACCTCAAAATATACACCAATGTAATTTTTTTTAAACTACTTTATTACATGTATATAAAAATACCTATATTAACACACTAACAAGAAAAAATAATAAAAAAATATTATAAGTAGTGTTTTTAGGAGTGTACTATGTTTAGTACAATGGGCGCTTAGGGGTTAATGTTCAATTTACTAATTTACAAACTAGGCCGTTGGATATGTGTGTGTATTAATTTGGATAATGTTTAGGAATACATATAAATTAATTGCTGGTATCTCCAGGACTTAATTACTGTGCCCAACAATCTAAAAAGGAGGATTACACCTCAATTTTTAATACTAAAGGTATGAAATAAGATAATAAAATTATAACATACCTTATGACTACGTTTTCCATCAATAGCAACTACAAATCCAACACCGCAAGCCTCATGCTCATTCTGTGGGTCGTATAAGCCTTGCTTGGACGGCCCTTCCCACTCCATTCCTGAAAATAGCACAAATTTTAACTTATTTGCAAAGTGTTGTGAAGTTGGTGCGACACCAACTTCACAACACTTTGCATTCATTATGCAGTTTGTAGAGACCATCGAAGTCAGATGATGTACTAGGTGACAGGTATTGGCATAAATGTTGCTTGTATGCCTGCTTAGGGGTGTTAGTAGTCAGTTAACATTTACCAATTTAAATACATTATTTCTATTTAAAAAACTTAATTAGTTAAGACTGGCTGAACTAGTATTATTATGACTGTCGTCAGTTCAAAGATTATACAAAACATTTACAAATAAACAATTCTATAAAAGAATATGAGTTTATTGAACTCATTTACTTGGTAGATAAACTGTAATTATAATACGCATCTTTTTTTTACGCAGGGAAAATGCCTCTATACAGTCCTATAATATGTATCTACTACAAGGTGCGAGAAGTAAGGCAACGTCACCATGACCTACAAACCAGATTACAAAGTTATCTATTCATTTCACTGGAAAGTTTGTGTATTGCACAATAATTCTCTTAGATAATAAGATAAAAACTCTCTAGAAGAAGAGTATTATGTATGTTTAGTCTGATAGACAATAATATTATGCTTAGTTAATAATATGTACTATTTTTGTATTCAAGTTAGTAAGTGATAAAATACAGTTATTTAAGAATAATTAAAATAAAATGGTCTTTTATTTATAACTAATTTATGATATTATATTAGCACATAAAATAACAGAAAATTTCTATAGCAAAAAATTTTATATGGAAGCAAGCAACACTAAAATATCTTTGGATCTACAGGAAAAAGAATATTTTCTTAGTAGTACTTCTATTGTTTTTCTTTCTTTGACTGATTAGACATAGTGGGAAATAGCAGGACCATTAATTCAAGGGCATTTATATTTATAAAACAGTTTGATAATGTCGTCGGCACAAAATATTTAAATTTTTATTTAACAACAACACAGGTAATTATCCTACGGCCATCCCTTACTGTGAAAACAGAATGGGTTGCCCATATATAATACATATTTTAACAACATACAGTTTAAGACATGATCACAGGCTGGTGATATCCCATAATGGGATTTTTCCTTTTCTAGATGGATGATGCAAGATATTACTTTATAATATGTAATCAGGTATCTTATGTGTTATTCAATAGATTTTAGAAAAATTGGTGCCCTGTTTATCATCTGATCAGACTGAATCAAATCGTCGAAATTCTTTTTCCAAATAGGTATTCATTTTATTAAAAAAGAATACCTAAGCATGTAAATAGTGCTAAGAAATAACAAACGAATGTAATCAAAAGATGACATCTAGAGATATAATGATTACTAATTAAGATTATATTTATTATTTTTTGTTTATTAACCTTGTAAGTATTGCGCATTTACATGGTAAGATGTGGAATGAGCGGGCAGAGAAAATGTATATTAATGATGTTCCGATCCTAATTTTGGTCTAGAGACTGTAAGGTAAAGCCTATTCTTTATTATTTTAGTTTTACACGTGTACAAATAGGTAACCGGAGATTTGCGACAACAAAAATAACTTATGATTTTTTTTACCTCAATAGTTTTATGTTATAAGGAATAACTCTACACACGTTCTCAACTATCAAAAGGTCACACTTTCACCTTTAACTATATTGTTTCAAACAATAATGATTTTAATGTGGAAATTGTAAATTAGGACAAAAAAGCCGGCGATTAGTAGTGACGCTCTGCAGTCGACTACAATGGCCGGTATTCCGCGATTGACTGAATTGCAATGAATGAATAGCAGATAATGAATGGGAGGGGGAATGAAAATTGACGTTTCCAATAAGAACGAGTGAATGAAGGGATTTGGTCAATGTTGGTGGTGTTGCTACTTGCTAGTAATCGTTATTGGACATATAAATCTATCTTCCCCTTTAAACACAGGGAAATTAAATTCTCAAAATAAGTAGGTAATCGGGAGAAAATACTATCAGAATGGTTATTATTTATTTTTAGCTAGTATTTATTCCATTGTTTCATAGCTTATAGGGACATACATCACTTGCAATCCATGTAAAAAAAATACAATATTTTGTAAATAATTCGATCTGAAATATGAAATGTGTCTGATAAAATCTTGTAATGCTTGTGATTAGTTTTCGATTGGAATTCATAATTAAAATAAAATATATTATATTTATACTTTTGGGTGGAAGAAGTGGTTGAAGTAATGAATTAATTTTATGACATTTTTATCTCTTTCTAATAATTATAATTAACTCACCGCTTTCTTAGTAATTATTTTATTTATGTTTGATTTGTTACAACAAAAAATCAATATTCTAAAGAAATCTAGTTTGTTAAAAGTCATACATATCAGCCATCTACTAGCGAGTAGACAAACCAAGACTATATTATACTAACAAGAGATGGCGTTAATATAAAATTAATCAATAAATACTTAATTCAAACAATAAGTGTCGGAATTACAAATAAAATATATTTATTAGGCGACTTAGTCAATTTACAAATAAGCTGTGTAAC
The DNA here is from genome assembly GCA_001625245.1 of Calycopis cecrops. NCBI lineage: Eukaryota > Metazoa > Arthropoda > Insecta > Lepidoptera > Lycaenidae > Calycopis > Calycopis cecrops. The sequence goes on along the minus strand of LUGF01057157.1, from coordinate 230,177 downwards.
AAAATACGCCGCAGTTTTAATAACTTGAATATAATTATAACCCATTAGTGTTTTGAACATAAAGTAATTCAAATTATGTTAAATTATCTATAATGACATAAAGCATTTTATTTGTCCTCGAATAAGTATATATAAATATGCATTTGATAAAATAAAAAATCACAATTACTAAAAATTAAATATAGGTTCTGCTATTCGTCGCTAGATGTCGTTCAACTACGATTACCGATAATTGTTGTTTCTGAAGACGTAATGTATGTACAAATTATAAAATTGTAATAATTAATAAGATAGTGGCTAATTGTATTAGGACCTGTTGAACCCCACAACAGCTACGGCAAGTCGTAACTATGATGGTGCTCTTTCCAACTAATTACGTAATATTATGATATTAAATTTCGAAATTACACTATATTTTGGACGGTTATGATGTGATTTTACGCTGCAAAAGTTTCTAAATTATAAAATGTAATAGCGTGATAAAGCTTTAGTCACTCAAGGTTTTCTTTTTTCGAAGTTTTTAAGGCTTTAACAGTATCTCGAGAGTTTTAAAATATCGCATAAACATATAGGTACGTTTGCTTCCATATACCATAAAAAACCGGCCAAGTGCGAGTTGGACTGGCGCACGAAGGGTTCCGTACCATTATATATATATAAGGTGAATAATAATAAATTAATATTCTGTGAATATTTCAATCGTCTACCTGTTGCCGTTATCAGTATCGAGCAATAAAATCACATTTGTTGTATGGGAGCCCCCCTTAAATATTTGTTTTATTTTAATTTAATTAATGTTTTTTAAAGACAACATATAACTTAATAATCTGTGAATATTTCAAGTGTCTACCTGTTGCCGTTGTCCACATCGAGTAAAAACGAGCAAAAAATCACGTTTATTGTATGGGGGCCCCCTTAAATATTCGTATTATTTAATTTTTTAGTATTTGTTGTTAAAGCGGCAACAGAAATACACCATCTGTGAAAATCAACTGTCTAACTATCATAGTTCATGAGATACAGCCTGGTGACAGACGGACGGACGGACAGACATCGGAGCCTTAGTAATAGGGTCCCGTTCTTACCCTTTGGGTACGGAACCCTAAAAAACGAGCAATCGGAGCCATTTTCATGACTGCCAATGCCCATTGAAGTCCTCATACACTTTTTACTGATGCGTCGCCTTCCCTTCATGCTCCCTCCTCCATGGGCCACCGGCTACTTACACGTCGCACGAAATGCGACAGTACGTGTAAGCCAGAGGTAATTCCCCAGTCGTGCCGACGTAATTCTGTTGCATCCATGCATTCAGCGTAGCCCCACCTCTTACTATTATAATTGTCGTGTTACTACCAAAAATTATAATATTATTATTAACCAGCTTCCGCCCGCGACTCCGTCTGCGCGGATGTCGGTCTTCGCGTGGATTGATTTTTTTTTTCTACGCATTTTTTCAGGATAAACACGATTCACGTGATGCCTGAACATACAGACAGACAGACAAAAATTTTTTTAATCGCATATTTGGGTTTGGTATCGATCCAGTAACACCCCCTGCTATTTATCTTTTCAATACTTTCAATGTACAGAATTGACCCTTCTACAGATTTATTATATGTATAGATGCTATTAAAATGGGATGAACGAATTTTCTGAGTCCTTCCTGTCCTCCAAAAGTTTCCGGCCATCGGAAACACAAGCAGCACGGAACGCTGCAATGTGTCAATTTTCGGCGGTGTTTAGTGAGCGAGAGATATTTTCCCGGTCGCACTGAATCCAATGCGCCTGTAATTCAGAAGGGCACAGATCTACAATAGACACACAAAAAGCACAGACTGTTAACACAACCGACTTACAGAAATTAAAAAAAAATGAATATATACTATTGCATCTACGAAGACGTTAGAAAAAAAAGCAAGGGCGCCACATCCAAGGATGTTCAATTAAATAATAAATACTATAGGTAATATAAATAATATATCTGCGAACTTTATACACAACGTTAGCCTAGCCATGTGCTAAGTAGGTACCGTAAGGACTTGTGTTGCGGGTACTTGCTAGACAACGGACAATATTTATATTATTTAAGCTGACCCGATTGACGTTGTCTTGTCATTATTGGGATTTGGAAAATATGTTGTCATGGTAACGTGTAATGTTATGTGGCCGAATTGTTAACCCGTTACTTTAGCCTGCAATAGAGTTGTGGTCGAGATACCAACTGCAGCAATATATATGTTGATCGAATCGATCTATATAAATTGATTATATTCTATGTGTTTTTCTGATGTATAAGCTATATTATTGTAAACTTTCATTAGAACCCATTCAGTAGTTTTCACGTGAAAGAGAAACAAACATCCATACATCCATCCATCCTTGAAAACTTTCGCATTAATAATATTAGTAGGATTCTATTTAAGCATTTTAACATATTTAAGACTTATTATAGAAATATATAATCATTCACGACCTCAGCGGGATTCGAACCCGCGACCCCTAGCGCAACATGCTCCCCCTTTCCGGGCCCTGTACCACTGCGGCAGCGGGTTTTCAATAACTTGTGAATTTTTACTTTCGTATGTCATGTAGGCGGGAGGAGACAGGAGGACAACGCATCTGTATAACCTCTATTATATTATATTATATATTTGTTTTTAATATGATATTTATTAAACACACACACACACACACACACGCACGCATGCACGCACGTAAGGACGCGCGATACACACACACATACACAGAGTTTTTCCAATCGAGCGAGGTGTCTAAACAGAGGTTTGTAAAGGCATACAATTGTCGCGCTCAATTGTACAAGTGTATAGCGATGGTGTCAGTGAGTTATGGTGTACTGTAATCCCATAGGAGCGCGATCTCACTTTCTAATGTGTCAACGACTTACCGTCTCTTTTGTGGCAATGGCGCATCGTCTTGTCATGGCGCTATCGAAAGTTATATCGTTTATAGTAGGTGTGTAATTAGCCGGTAGCCCATAGACACCCTATGGGCGTCGATAGTCATGAAAATGGCTCCGACTGCTCGTTTGCCTCTCTATACCATAAAAAAAATAAGAGGATAAACAGCCAGTGGCGGATCCAGTTGAAGGCTTAATTTGATCCGGTAGTGCCGGCCCAATTGGGCTGCATGTAGCGTGGCACTACCTCTTGCTAAATATTGGTTTCATACCCCGGGTCATAAACATCTTTTTTTACGGAGTAATCTCCCTAGATACCTTCCAGATGGCCGGATATCACATGCTTCCCTCTACCAGCTGTTGTAAGTACTTCAGATTGACTTAAGTTTGAGGGGACTTAAGCGCTACCATCGGTTCAGGGAGATGATAGTTGTATCCCCCAGCTGGACCGCCAGGCGTTGCTGCCCCACGAACGCCAATATGCCTCGGAGATGTCAGCAAAAGAAAGCTAGTGTACAATAGTAGAGAAATTCTTTATTCAGTGTTAGGATATTTTTTTTTTAAATTACATTTATTATTGTCTTATCGTTGCCTTCGATGACGCAATCGTTTGTGCCAATTGTCAATAATTTACTTGTACAGTGCTAGGTTACAATATTATATACCCACACACAATAGTGGTTGCTAAACCGGAGAGGAACCAGCCGCAGGAAGGATGGCTTAACGTGCCGGGGACACGGGGGTGTACCACCACCGACTTCCTGACATTTTTTTTTTCGAAGGGACCTCTTACAAGTTGGTAGCATAGTTCAATACTACCGCCACTGTTCGTCGGACTGATGAAGACTTTTCTGTCTTCTGGCTTAGGGATTGGACCGGATAAGGCTTCTTGACTCTGGACTCCTTTTATACTACTGCGAGTTGCACTGCACACCCGATATTCTAACCCCGGACCTCACGACTGCAGTTGCACTTACCACTGAACCACTAGGCGGTCATTGAAGTTAGTAGGATTATAAATTATGACGTGGTTGTCTTTTATTGATTCATAAAACTTTGATCAGATTATGGTGAAACTGTAGAGAAATTCTAGGAATCCTAGTCGTTAGATCATCCTAGATCTGATGGCGCCCAGATGGATTAATCGAGTAATCGATTCGTTGACACGGCAGCCGTGTCAACGAATCGAATAACTTCATGACACGTATCCCCTCACACCAGCCCTGTAGAAAAGAATATGATGTTTGATGTTGACTGGAGTCATTCAGTAGAAGACAAATCACGTGTCTAGAC
>LUGF01057157.1:177378-205007 GCA_001625245.1 Calycopis cecrops | reverse complement strand
CTTGCTTCATGGGCCACAAAATTTTCTTGCAAAATGTTGATCGGTTATGCACAATAAGTCAAGGGGCCGTTGGAAACTTCAACAGAACTAACGATGGCTTGTGAAACACTGTTGCAATAACGAGAGGAAACCATTAGGCGTAATACGTTTGACCGACATAGAAGCGAGCGGTGCGGCGTTTAACCACACAATAGATATTGTCGTCTATGGTGAAAATTATGCTAAATACAGGTGCAGTAATAAATGTTATTCTAAGTTTAATTCCTAAGGAAACTTTTCTTTTTTTAAAGCGAAAGTTTATATGTATGTTTGTTATTAATTCGCGTAAAACCTAGTGAACAAATTTGAATTAAAGTTAGCATAGCGCAAAAAAGCAATAATATTATTTCTAATTATTATCTAGATATATAATTAGAAATAATAACCTATTATTGCTTTTTATTTAGAAAAAAGTTTGTATCTTTGTTATTAGTTTTTCTCAAAAACTACTAAAGATTATTAAATGAAATTTGGCACAGATTGAAATTGGGAATATCATAAAAACGTGTTATTGCGAATAAATTAAACCTTGAAAATAAAACGGAAAATGCAGTGAAATTCGAAGTTTCTACCAAACCAATACCACTGTAAAAATTCAATTAAAAAAGTAAGTGCTGTGCCTTAAATAAATCTCTATAATAATTTACTCGTGTCACAATGTTAGTTACCATACTCCTCCGAAACGGCTCGACCGATGCTTATGAAATTTAGTGTGCATATCGGGTAAGTCTGAGAATCGGTCAACATCTATTTTTTATCTCGATATTTACATGGGATATTCTTTCACTTACGCGGATGAAACCGTGGTGCGCAGCTAGTAAATATCTGCAAATCTGTTGCCTCGTCACCTACCATTAATTTACCGCACGCTCGTTTGTCTATTCAATAAAGAAAACATTGCAATGACGCTTCACGTAGGGTTGGCCAACATTTCTCCGGCGAAATATAGTATTTTTCAAAATATGCATTAAAAAAATATAGTATACTGCAATTCATATACAAGGTTGATAAAATCGAGAGGCATTAATTAAACCACATAATATACTATAAATGCCTACAGTTATTCCGAAACTATTAAAAAAAATTACGACAAGTATACGAAAACACTTTTTTCAAAGAAGTTAAATAGCGAATAAATGTTATTATTCTTTGTACCGGGCGGCTACAGCGAGCACGGGGTGAATGACCCCGGCTCGCTATAGTCGGCTATCAGCTGCGATACTACGTGTACGTAGTAAAAAAAACTTTAAAAAGTTCCTGTGGCTAAACTGTTCGTACGATTGATCAGATTTTTGTTGTGTAGCCTGGAAATGATACATTAAACATGTGGTTTCATTTAATCATCATAATTTATCAACCTTGTATAGTACTCTAGGTTAGAATAGGTACGCGGGCGAAGTTCCACTAAAAAAAGCTCATTCAGGCATTGAACATTGAATAAACATGATTTTTCGCTATTTGCAATATAAATATTCCACTTTAGTATTTTTGCGTACTATATATTTCTTCAACAATATATAGTACACAGGCCAGAAAAATAGTACAATTCAATATAATAATATTATATATATAAATACGGTTATACGGTATATACGATTGGCAACCCTAGCTTCACCTCTTGAACTTACGAAAGGCCGACATTTGCAAATATTGCATTGGACTTTCCCGTTAGCTGTAAAGTGTAGTTGCACAACACTATTTGTTACGTGGCGTTAGGCGGTTAGACCGGTCTAGGGTAAGCACTAAGATTCAACGCTAAACCACGCGGTTAACGGGTAACTGGCACTCAAAGGGCTTAGGGAAACGTGACATCTATATGTATAAAACTCAAACGTGACATAGCCATCTATCAACGCACAGCTCAAGCCACTGGACGGATCAAGCTGAAATTTGGCATCTAGTTAGATGTTACGACGTAGGCATCCGCTAAGAAAGGATTTTTAGAAATTCAACCCCTAAGGGGGTGAAATAAGGTGTTGAAGTTTATATGGATTTCTTAGAAATTAAACTCGGGTGAAACCGCGGGGCACAGCTAGTTTAAAATAAAACTTGACACACACTACTATGTGTCTTTTGCAAGTGTCGGAAAGTCTACATAAATTGTTTACCGTAGACAGAGAAAAGAAGAAAGAAGAAGTTTACTCTGTCTACGTTGCACGTTGTTTACCTTAGTTACGATGACATAACATGTCATATGATATTGTTTTCGGGTCAAAAGGGGTTCCCCCCTCTCTCCCGCAGATATATCCCGATTCCCGATTAACTATTATTGCCATGGCTAGAGGAGTCGAGAGGTCCCTTTCCCCTGACTCTGACCTCAAAAGAAGTCGACGTCGGCGCTGATGAATGTGTGGGTCATGGAGAGGATCATGACCGAGTAGTAGAAGGTAGTCATCAAAAGGCTCCAACTTTTCGTTTGCCTCATTTACTATAAAAAATGTCATGGCTGCATTGCAACCGGATCGGACACACCTGGCGCCAGCGAGACAAATGAGCTACCAGCTGTACTGAGACATGATGCACTCTTCTACTTTATCCTACTAATATTATAAATGCGAAAGTTTGTATGTTTGTTTGTTTGTTTGTTTGTTACTCCTTCACACAAAAACTGCTGAACCGATTTTCATAAAATTTGGCACACACAGAGGGTAACTTGGATTAACACATAGTATAGTTTTATCCCGAAAAAATATTCCAATGCGACACCATGGCATGATTTTCTATTTTCCACGGGATCGAAATTTATGCGGGTGAAAATTTTATATTTTCCAGAAACCAAGAGCTAGTCGAACTGATGTCTTCAGCAGTCCGAGACCTAGCGGAGTCCGAGTTCCTCGGCGAGCGAGACGAGCAGAACAACCCGCTGCCGTCGAGACCCCTGCCGGAGGACCAGAGGGAACAGGCGTCAGGTACTGAGGCTGGCGGTGATGCAGACGGGATGAGCTGACCGGGGAGATTCTACACGATACTAGCGTAAAGTGATAGTGCTGTCCCATTTCGTGTTGAGTGCCTTCTCTGTCTATCTCTCGGTAGGAATGAAAAAGACTCTGACTGCTCGTTTGTCCCCTTATGCAATAAATGTACAAAAATGTAACCGAATGCTTGGTCAAAGAGATAGTTGACGAACCTTCCAGCGCAATTAAGCATCTTAGGAAAAAATAATTAGTCCAAGTTGTCCTATAGCTTTCATGGAATAAGGTCTTTGTGTAGCTATTTCAAAAATACGGCTACAAATATAGACTAGACGAGACTATAATTCCGATTTTTCGATAATAGTAATGATTTGACAGCTCAGAATACAGATTATCCAGTTCACCTAACCAGTACAAATCTTGATATAGCAGATCCCGTCAATTCAAAAAGATTCGCTATCTCAAACGCAAACTTAAATTCCGTGGAATCTTTAAAGCAAATTTCTAGTATTTGCTATGACAGCAAATAAGTTAATCTGCTTGAGCTAATATGTGAACACGCTTGGATCCGCTTGACTTTAATAATATGTAATCTCACACACGCATAAATAATGTATGATGTTAAAACAGACGGTGAATAATTTATACACCAATTGCTACTTGTGAGAGGAGTTCAGCAAGGTACCATTACTGGTCCCTAACTTTATTACAGTTATATAGACACGTGAACACTATGTGCCTGCTTTTTTTAGTTCTAATTTAATTGGCAACCTTCTCTTACAGGTACTAGTTGTGCAGAAATATATTATAGTAGTGGAGTTAAATAAATATTTATTTGCAACATTTATAATTCAATTTAATAAACATTGCAAAATACTATTTATTTCTTCATTTTTACTTTTTGCGAGTTTTTTGTGTTTTGTATTGTTAATTTTCTTACTGGAAATTCGGTCTCATGAAGATTTTCTCGAAGCATCACTATAAATTATAATAACGTTAATTAACCTAGATGAGAAATGATTCGACAAAAACATCTAGATACACTCGCGTCTGTTGGAAAATGTAATTTCATAAACCCCAGTGAATTTCTCGGCAATGAGAGAACTTAGTCATCATTTCTAATACACACTACAGTAAAAGTGATTTGTATGTATTGTGCCATCAGCCATCTTTGTCTATAATGTAAAGAGAAGGCAGGAAATGTAAATATCGAAGTGTGTTAGTGTTATACGAACTAAATCTAAATGGATTGTTCTTTGATTTGATATTCGGTATTGTTACGAGCATAAGGAACTGTGCTAGCCCGACCTGAATGTACGCTGATCGCTCGTGTATAGAATGCGTAATAATATTCGTAACGTCCAGCACATACTAATGTATAACAGTTTTCATGTATGCAGGAATGTTATCATCATCATCATTTTCCTTGTTTATATGTACTAGCTGTGCCCCGTGGTTTCACCTTTGTCACATAATTAATAAAATTGAACTCGTATTATTTATCCCCCGTAAGGGTTGAAATTTTAAAAATCCTATCTCAGAAACCTTCCTCAGAAGGCTCCTGCACAACAACTTTGCTACAGATCATCACATGGCATGGCATAGTTTACAATAGCACACACAACAACCATTCATTTTTAAATATATCCCCTTTTTGGTCCCTGTGTACTACAGTGCCATCTAACAAACTATCAATCGGAGCCATTTTGTGTCAATTGATTTACATTAGCACAGTTTGGATCATAATTGGCCAAAACTCACAATCTGAAAAACTGCAAAACAAAACGCGATGGCATGAGGCGGTGCAAATGAGCAAGTAGTACTTTCCCGGTCGTGCCAGTGCAATTTGCACAACCACAATACGGCAATGACACTCTCTCTTACACTTTCTCTACATCTCCATTACTATACACAAGTTTCTAGCACCTGGGTTCCGAATCTGGGGTAATTACCCCCTTACGGGTAATTCAGCTATTTCCCGGGGGTAACAAATAACCTAATTCTAGGATCGTAAAATAATGAAAAGAAATTACAGAGCGCTGCGCCCTAGTTGTTTTGATAACATTTTGATAGCGGGGTAAAATGAGTTTTACACATAGATTACAGGGGTAACAATTTTGAAAAGGTTAGGAACCACTACCATAACAAATCCAATAATTGTTTATTTTAATTTCCCTCAAAATTCTGCACCTGAAAAATTTGACAAGATTCTCCTCCTCTTAGATTTCAACAGTCTTCCATTGTAAGATCGGTGAGTTATATAATTCGATTTTCTCTTGTCATTGTCAAAGATTACGTTACGTCAGATTAGCAAGTTTCACCGCAGTCCTCATATTTCATTATCATTTCGTTATCACTGTTTGATCTATATGGACTACTTTCGATATCAGTACGCTAAACTGTAAGACTAACAGATTATATTACAAAATAAGAAAAAAAATATAATAAAAATGCAGAAAATTTAAAAATATCAAATAACTAAAATAAGTAAAAATTTGAATTTCAAAAATCAAAATTCTTTCTGATACTTTTAATCTTTCCGAAACTTTTAAATACATGGTGTTTTAAAATATTCTTTCTTTTTTTAATTTGTCCTAAAATTTCATATATCATAAATGTGTTTTTTTACTGTACCTATCTATCTATTGGCATATGGATTCCGTTTTTTAAATTCATCTTTTATTAGTGTATTTTGAAATCAAAATCAGACTTTCTAAGGTTGGAAACTCTATTCAGGACACCCTTGGCCGATGAAACCAATTGAGAGTCTATTGTGGTGAGGTTGTGCAACTGTTTCGTGATGCCCTCTCGTGCTCGTAAAGTGTGCCAACGGTCGAGCATTATAATTGATTCTATCATTGCAATACTCATAATGACTAATAATTATTGTGATGATTTTGTAGGTTGCGCTGGAAATGTGTTTATGATTATGTCTAGTCGCCGAATTAGCTTAACACGACCGTGGATGTTGTGCTAACATAACACCGGCGTAAAGAGTAATTTTTAGACAAGTTTTCTTGACTACTGACGCTCATAGATACCCGCATAGAGGTTATACAGATGCGTTGCCCTACTTCCTCCTCACACCTCCATGCTACCAGCTACTTGCATACCCCTCGAACTGCGACAGCATAGCTGATAGTTTACGCCGGTACCTAAGCGAGAGGTGCTTCCCCGGTCGTGCTGACCCAATTCGGCTACCTCCATGTATCCATGTATCGTGGCACTATTCAAAGTTGTAAAACATTTTGTTAATTTTTAAGACTATGTAGGTATTTTATTTTTATAATAAGCAAGTACCATTTATACTGGTATTTTACGCATAACCTAATTGAATACGATTGTCAGACACGCCTAGGACAGACTACAGACCTTACTAGCTTTCAAATTGATATCATCATCATCATCATCATCATTATCATCATCATCATCATCATCATCATCATCATCATCATCATCATCATCATCATCATCATCATCAGCCTATTGCAGTCCACTGTTGGACATAGGCCTCTCCCATAGCACGCCACTGGCCTCGATCTTCAAAAATTGATAGGAACCAATGAAATGCAAGTGTTTTTATTTAAATGACTTTTTGAACCTCAGCAATAACAACTACCAATCTAGGAATGAAGTTATTGAAGACGAATTTGAGATAAAAAAAATGAGAGATTCATACTGCAGTACAACAAAATAAGTTTCATTGATTAAAATTAGAAATCCGTTTAAAACGTTAACAAACAAATGTATAACAAAGCGGGCAGCAGCGATTATCGCCAATCCTCGCTCGCTTTCGGTATACTTATATAGGTACCGAATATATTATATAATATTAAATAAATGAGCGGATGAGATCTTCGCTATTTCGTCCGGTGGGTGCGGCGCACGCACAATTAGGGATGTCGGAATTGTAATAAATTTCGATATTTCGATATATCGATATTTTTAAAAATATCAATATCGGTAGCGATATATTTATTTAAAATAAATTATATAATAATAATAATAGTCTAATAAATTATATAAGTTACTATGGAAGAGAGTTCAAACTAAAAAAAGTTAATTTGGGATTCTATACTGTTTTTGATGCTAATTCGATATCGGATATTTTATATCGATATATCGATATTTTTTTACAAATCTAACGCAAAGCGCCTTATTTTGCCTACATTTTGTATATATTGCTGTCCCACGCCCTAAACGTATAGGCGTCCTATCCTTCTCCTATGAGAACTCTACGAATACAGGGTTCGAGCCCAACTTATTTTTTTAAGTCGTTTAAAAATCGTTTCCAGAATGGGAGTGCGTGCTGTCGCCCCTCCCCATGACCGGCATCACCGGGTGCGCGCGGCAGGAGTGGGCGGCCCGTAACGTGCTCGCAGCCGGCGCTCTTCTCGGCAAGAGCTGCTCGGCCGCCCTCAAGTTGGCTGGCCACAAACCAGCTCTGCAGACACAGGTGCTTGTACAACTTAGTTTTTTTTAAATATGCCATTGCATCATTATTCCCATCAAGGGGATCTCGTTGGAACAGCAGTCGTTTATATTCAAATTCAAATCTGCTACATTACGCAGTTTTCTATTAGCCCTGGACCTGTTAATCGACAGGGTTCCTCGATGGCTAGTCAGCCTTCTAAGAAGAACTCCACCAACTTCAGAACAGCGCAATGTGTTGAGGTTCCCATTTCCACACATTTTCCCGTGTTTCTTTCCCCCAGCGCTTCCTCCTGCTCTTTAATCCCCTCTACTTTATGTTTCTTCGGTTCAATTGACTTCGGCCAAGCTACGTCTGAGTTTACCTAGAGCTCCTACGTCACAATAAGGCTTGAATCTTGGAGAGAGAGGGTGAAGAAAACTCTCCTTCCCCAATATCACCGTACAAGTCGTCTTATAAACATACAAATAATTCAGAAAGAAGAAAGAAAAGAAGAAAGAATTCAGGTGCAATAAAAACTGTAACGGCTTTTATCGTTGTTTATTAAATTATTTCATTATTTTATTTAAATATTTAACGAGTCCGACGTAAGACGTTTCAGAAGTTTTCCGGCCATGGTCACGGCTGGAGTGATATGGCATATGATAATTATATGTTACTAGCTTTCACCCGCGGCTTCGCCCGCGTGGATTTCTGACTTCAAAAATGGTGTTGTTATTATTAAACATAATCTAATATTATACTGAAATATATAATTATTATATTAAATATATACGTATTGTATGAAACAATAAACCGCTTTGAGGATCCAATTTGTCGCCGCACATTTTAGACGCTTTAGATATTCCGTTTAAGTCAATCTTATCGTGATAATAACTTTTAATCTATTCGTCCAAATCTATTAGTGTAAAAGACAAAGTATATCTACTTTCAATACGTAAAGTGACAGATGTATCAATTTTCATAAGAGTTCGATAAATATTCTAAAATGTGCATCGTTAAAAAATATTCAATTTAATTGAATGTTTGGTTCACTATTTTGGTCATAGTGACTTACACATAAAAGATAGATATATGCTGTCGCGGACTTTTATTTAGAACTATTTAAGATAAATAATCCTACAGTAAATTATCTTTGTGTAACTCCAACGATTAGGGCAGCGCACGCCAATATTGTTCTCAGGAGGCTGATTTTTTTCCGACTTACTTGACAGTTATCGTTATATTATAACCAAATTATTTAAAATCCCTATAAATTTTATATTATTATGTTATTCTGATATGAAAGCTATATTACTGTAAAGTTTCATGAAAATCCGTTCAGTAGTTTTTGTGTGAAAGAGTAACAAACACACTCACAAACTTTCGCCTTTATAATATTAGTAGGATTTAATTTAAATTCGTTAGTTGTATTATTGTAATGAGTAAAATTCGCGTACACAATTAAGAATGCAGGAAGTTGGTTGCATGAAGTCCTCTTGCCTTAGATTGCAAGTCAATATACTATAATATACTATATATAATATACTGTAGTATACTATGTCAGTCCTGTAGAACAATCTTCTTTATGGTTAGCCATTGTAATTAGATTGTATATCTATATATTAGATATATCGTTAACTGTCAAGTCTAGTATGTTCCAACCGTCCTAGTAGAACTATCTACTGGGAGATATGGATAGATCCTGCCACCTGCGTCAGATTGAGAGAAAGGAAAATGACGGACTTATTTTCACATATGAATTCTGAAGTATTGCATCGGTAGAGCTGGCCACCAAAGGAGAGATAGACAGGGAGGATACATTTTATACCTTTCCTCAGGGTTACCTGTTCGGCTGTCACCTGGCCCTAGCGTGGCAGGCTTTCCTGGACCTTGAAGCCTTCACTGGCCCTGAGCCGCATAGCTTCTCCCTGGTAGGAGCGCCCCTGGCGTTCACCCTGGAGGCGCGACCTGAACTGTACTCGTACATAGAGGCGGGTCGGAAGAGCGTCGACGATGTCAATTATCATGCTGTAAGTACTGTGTTGGATTCAAGTCAAACGCGACTTCCCTGTGGAAAGATTCTTCAGTTTTCTCCCTGATACTGATGATGATAAATTATTGTGTACGACAACCGACGCCCATAAACATCCGAATAATTACTGTGCATGTGTTGCCCTCCTCTTACGCATGTGTTCGTGAAATCTCTCACAACTCTCATACACAGAAGCCACTCTATGGCGATGTCTTGTAAGAGAGAAGAACCTGTCTGTGCCAGCCTAAATCAGCAACTCTCACTGAATATGTCATGATCAAGAGCCATATATATGTACATAGTTAGTATATAGTTATTTGTAAAACACCAGCAAGCGCTTAGATATAGAAAACTAGCATCTTTATCAACAACGTTTGTTCTATGACTTTTCATAATTAGCAATTTTATTTTACATACAAAAATAAATCTGAATAAAATTATTCGCCCGAGCGTTATAAGTGCATTATATCTACGGTGGATAAGCAAATCCAAGTATTACGTTTCGGCGTCGGGAGTTGAGGTAAATATTTCGATTTTATAACTCGATTAAGTCCTGTTTACAGTATATGAATACAAATCGTGAAAGCTTAAAACAATTTAAGGTCAACAAACCCGTGACGCGTGTGGTCGGGAAACGCGAGGGGTGTCAGGGGGTTTACCAGATACCAATAATGATTTAAAATTAATTTATTGAGTTGTGTCAAAAGTCGTACAATAAACATGTTAGCGATTGATATCTTACAACTGGCTTCGTATCGTCGTATTATTATTCTAACGAAATACGCGTATGCGCCATGGACTCGCACGTAGTTCTGGACGCTACAACGGCGCGCGAGTATCTCGACACTCGCGTTCATGTCGAGTGATAGAACGCGACGCCGCATCTGGACGCGACGTAATACGTAGCTCTAGTATCTTGGCAACGCGCGAGCGCTTATTCTGGACAGGCTCTAAGGCATATTATGTTCATAGTTGTACGAGGCGGTTATGGAGGGCGACGGCATCGAGCGGACGAAGCGGCTGCAGCGCGAGCACATCGGGCGCGCGTGCCACGTGCTCGACAGCTTCCCGGACTGCGACGCGCGCACCGCCCTCGCCAACATCATCGTCGCCATGCACCCCTAGCACACACACACAGACATACAGACATACAGACATACATGTATACACTCAGCATCAAATCGTGTTAATTATAGTTACAGAACCAAACGTCGATGGCGTTCATCGAAATATACACAACAGATGAAGAAGACAAGCCTATGAAAAAATGACATAATTGAAGATGCACTCCTAGCAAACACACACAAACACTAGAACAAAAATATGTTAATTATATCAATAACCGTTTCGAACAAATGTAAATTCGATGAATGAGTATTTAACCAAATGGAGTCGCCGTGAATGCAAACCCCTATAACACAGAAGTCTGCCCAACTCGGTGCGGGACGCGGTAGCCACCCGCTAAACACTAATGCAATTCGGCTACATTATTATACAAGTCTCACATTAGCTTATAAATATTTTTCTGTATGTCTGAAATGAACCATTGGTCTTACCTTTGTCGAAGACCTTTGGGAACGACTATAGGTAGGTAGACTTTCCGGTTGTTTAAATACTCAAAGATAAAAACTAAAGAAGACAAGGCCATACGTAAAGAGTACATAATTGAAAATGCACAAAGCTGCAGGACAGTGGAAATCATAGCTTGTTGTAGTGGCAAATTCACAAGTCAGTGTATTCTGTGATTTGGAGAAATATGTCCCAAAGGTAGAGGAAATTATATTATGACTTCAGATATTAGTAAAATTTTGATACTGGTTTTAGTAGCATGAAAAATGGGAAAGAGTTAAGATAGCTTAAAATTTGATGTTTTGCCAGATTTCTTAGACATTCTACGGTTATTCCTTAGTGTATAACAATATAGGGAATGACAAATGAAAACAAGTTGCTGGGTACATGAACGAATGAATAAATAAAATATTATTTTTGTGCACAAAACAAAATATCACAACAAAACAGAAAAACAATTCAATAATTTATTAATGTCCTCAAACATTATTGCGGCAATGTTGGTATATAATAGTACTGGAAAATGTAAAGATACATATTTTTGTTGCAAACTAAAGAAAAATCACTACGAATGGAAAATGTGTAACCAATACAGGTAATAATATAAGTCATTATAGTTTCACTCAGAACGGAATGCTACGGTCAGGCCGATGCATTACAGGAGATATTATGATCAAATGGAAAGTGAATCAAACTTTTACTTGCTACATACACGTTCTTTATAAGTAGATAATTCTTACTTAATACGAATATTAAAGTGGATATGCGTGTATACTTACAACTAATATGACGTAGGTTCGTAAAGGAAACGTATGTTGACATAAATATTGTGTACAATATAATTTAATAAGTATTTTTGTATTATTAGTAATTTGGATATTTCCTTCTTTTGCTTTTTTATTTTAATATAAGTACACAAAATATACACAATATCTTATAGTTTTAACTACAAGATGAATGGATGGAATGTCTGATTCATATGTACAAAGTGTAATATTAATAGACGTACTGTGTAAATATTCTCCTAAACAAATCCACAATATACCCATTATGAATATAGCCATATGTAATAGTAAAATAAATTGTGTAGTTGATGGAACTTATTGTCACTTGAAGGAAATTAATATTGTTCTTTGAATAAATAATATACTTTTTTTACTATCTCAGCTTTTTATTAATTTTTATAATAAAACTGTAGAAGACGTCATTTTGTCTGTGTCTTGTGCGGCTTTCACGCAAAACTACTGGACGGATTTTGATGAAACTTTTTTGTTATATATGTATTAGTCCTCGGTAACATAATGGCTATAAATTAAATATATAAATGCTGAAGTCGGTATCTAAACTTAGAATAAACTATTGTAGGGCAAAATAACTGGTTTACAATTTGGCCACATAACATTACACGTTACCATGACAACATATTTTGACAAGACAACGCCTGTCGGGTCAACTAGTTATTTATATGTTACATTGTTTACCTGATGATGACTTATCGAAACCGATCGTATTTAATGTAATTTGATTTAATAAAAAGTGACAATAGTATAAAAAATATTTAATCAAAATATTAATCTATTGTATAAAATTATAGGGATTTATAGCTTTTTTATCAACCATGTTTTTATATGCTGTTTACTATGAAAAATTCACATGAAAGAAAAATCTGTTTTATTATTATAATTATAAAAATATCATTGTGAAATCAAAGATGAATGATTTGTTGTTTTATTATAGTACTTGTTAAATTAAATTGGTTATTGTTATGTATTAAATGCAAGTAACTTTAAGATTGTATTATGTTAAGAACTTGGAGGCATATTTTGTATAATTTTTACTTTGTACATGTTATAAATAAAAAAGAATTAAAATTTGTTTATTTTTATTTTTTTTATGGTATAAGGGGGCAAACGAGTACACGGAGACATTTACATGACTACCGACGCCCATAGACATCCGCATAGAGGCTATACAGATGCGCTGCTCTACTTTCTCCTCCCTCCTCCATGGGTCACCGGATGTCACTCTACGCCGGTCTCGTGTACGTGAGAGGTACCTCCCATGTCGTGCCGGCCGTAATCGGCTGTAATGCAGCGTGGCACTACCTCTTACAAACAGCCAGTTTTACATTTTTTTATAAAATATTGTTCGTTTGAACCCAAGACAATAAGACGAAGTAGACGATAAATTCCTTAATTGAAGTCAGATTGTGAAAAGGGGCGTCCAAGGACCCCTCACTCTCCCGCGGATGGAGAGAAGGGAAGCATCTCGATATGACTTTAATAATAACTAATTTATATATTACTATGGCCAGAAAAACCGTGGGGTCCCTCAACCACCGCTTTTAAAGAGAAATTAAGAAAACATTCAGTAATAAAAATTACATGCATGTGAACATTCTATTTATTTATCGTTGTTCACACACTGTACATATTTGAATCCGGCTTCTGCTACTCAGCGATAGATGTCACTTTTTCAGTTTTAGTTGAATTCACGAGTTTTGTGTATTGTGATGTCCTTTATATTATGATTACATACATATCTGTACGGTGTGTAAGTAGCCGGTGGCCCATGGAGGTGGGAGGAGCAAGGAGGGCAGCGCATCTGTATAGCCTCTATGCGGATGTTTGTGGGCGTCGGTAGTCATGAAAATGGCTCCGCCTGCTCGTTTGCCCTCCTATATCATAAAAAAAAAACTAATTTCAAAATACATTTAACAGCATAATTTAATTTTTCATTTATTTGTGATACTGCATATAAAACAAATTATAGATTAAAGTAACATACTTAGTTTTCGGTTGATCTTTATGTTATCTAACTTTTACGTCCCCAGCGAGGGTATATATATATATATATATATATATATATATAGATACGAATACGATTATCCGACTGTTCCCTTGGTATCCTCGTTGGTATAATGTTCATGAGTGGCAACAGACCGATCTGTTGCCACTCATGAAACGCACCAAAGGCGACAACGTAGCCGTCACTTGAAGGCGACGGATCTCATGTGAGCGAAAAGTACCTACCAGGTCGAGCCAGTTTAATGGTCGCAGCACACTTATCAACTCGGAAAGGGATCGTAACCGTATCTCCTCGAGCCCGTCAGTATTATTTGTGTGAATCTTCATACTGCAACGCACATTAATGGGAAACATAAGGTAATCGTATTGTCTTCGCTTTTCTAGACGAGGCGTTTACGATCCCTTTCCGAGTTGATAAATGCGGCAACCATAATTCGATCTGCACTGCAACATGTTAGCTATTACTAGAAGCGTAAGCTAAGAGATGTTTACTGCGGTATTTAAGTCTCTCTCTTATTTTTTTTTTATGATATAGGGAGGCAAACGAGCAGCCGGAGCCATTTTCATGACTACCGACGCCCACAAACATCCGCATAGAGGCTATACAGATGCGCTGCCCTCCTTTCTCCTCCCACTTCCATGGGCCATGGCCTCTCTTATGAAGTAATAATGAAAGAACCTTAATATTATAGATGCATGTCGCAAAAAGCCTTTGTCACATACAAATTATGTTAACCTATATATATGTTTGTATTGTATACCCACGTAGGTATTATCAAGATGCAGCTAGTATACCTGCAAATACAAGCTAGCCTGTCTTCAGACATTAAATATACAGGGTGAATCAGAAAAATAAAACCAAAAGACTTTTTTAAATTATTGTATTAATAAATAATGGTAGTTCTATTTACATGACACATTCTTTTGTTTTGGCAGAAGACAAAATATTACACAATAGGTTCGTCGTAACTGAAACGCAACGAACACCATTTTAAAAAACACGTAAAAAATCTTTCAAATTGGTAAACTCACTCGTTCCGTACATTTATATTTAAAAAAGATATAAAATGAACATAACAAACTTTTTGGTTACAATATTTTGAAAATACTGGTCGTTTTTGGTTTTGTGGCAAACTATATCGACTCACAACACACTGAAGTAGACATACCTACATACAAGCAGTCAAGCACTCGTGAAAAGTCTTATCACAGGTCGCCGTGTGATCGTAATATCATTACATACAACCTTCAGTAAACTGCGCACATACAAACTTCTTTGTCATTAAAAAAAAAACTTAAAAAGAATTACAATTTAGCCTTAACATTATCAGTTATTCCATATTTAAAATTTAAAATATTCGTTCAGAAATTCCACAGTATGAACGCAGTTCAAACAAAAAACGTACAAATTCATTGACTTAATTAAAACTTGACGCTCCATTATGTATATTTGATTGGTTATGACAATGTTTCGTTATGATAATACTGGGTTGCCTCTGATATGTCTGTACGCACTACGAGCGAGCCTAGGCTATACTATGGCAAGATTGGCGTTTCACCGATGACACAAAAATAATATCAGAATAATTAAATTTAGGCAATAATCGTAAGAGCTTAACTGTCAATTTTTCCATAAGACCAACGACTTACGCACCATTTGTTTTTTTAAATTATTTTTCACTCCTACATTACAATGTACATAGACGCCGAAGTCTATTATTGCTTAGTTTTTATAAGTTTTGCTCATCAAAACTTCATCTCTTATAAATAATCACTCCCGCTCAGATAAATTTACCATATAATAAATACGTACACGTAAAAAATATAAACTATATCAATAGTTTAATCTTTAAAACAAACTTTTTTTCTTAACCTAATTATATATTAATAACTATTCCTCAGTATGCTCTTCATCAATTTTAATAATATGCCTACTTTATAATCTTCTCAAGCGCCCGATATTTTCGCAAACACTCTATATAATAACGTATGTAATTTTTTTTCATTTGTCATATTGAACGGATATATAATTTTTTTGTCGTAGCAAAATTAACGAACGTTCGTTCGATTCGTAAACGAGGGATTCTAAAAAAATATTTTGAAAAGTTTGAAGTTGAATTTCGTATCGCCGGACGCGCAGGCACTCGAAAGTAAAGAAGGCTCATGCAAAACAACCGCCAATAATTTATATCAAATAGTAAAGCAAATATATTAAATATTAATGTCTACAGTAACACTAAAATTATTACAAAGAAAATTTCATAATGGTTCACGTGATACAATATAAATAAGTTAAATATTCTAAAAAGTTAAAAATACACACGCCTTAACCTAATAGAAAAGCGATCGCGCGGCGATCTCACTGGCTACAAAAATAATGCCAACACGGAGGAATGATTTAAATAATCGTAAAACAAACAGCAGACAAAGGTACAAGAATATCAACGAACAACACTCCCCGACCCGGCGTCGCCTGACGTTTTGTACTTTTGCTCCGAACGATGCATACGAATTACGATGGTTAGTATTTATGAGATCATTGCGTCGCGTGACTTCGCACGCGCTTAATTAGACAATTGACAAAATATGCAGACAAATCGTACGCTAACTTCGTCGGCTCACGACAAAACTCGATTCACCACTCGAGAATATACAAAAAAAAACCCTACAGTTACAGCCCTAAAAATACAATCGATACTAACACAGTAACGTAAGACTAGTCGAAATGCGATAAACACTATTAAAAATATAAACTTAAATTACATCTTTGATTATCGGATCACTCGGTTCACGTCGAAAAATACACAATCTACTCAATTCCGACGACAATGGCGTCGCGACGGAGCGACAAAGCGAGAGCTAAACTACATTCCAGGAACTACGACTGTAAAGCGAACTCGGAGAATCTGAGGCGTGGCGTGGGTTAATTTAGACGAGGGCAAAGTCGCTTCAACAAGGCCCTTTTTCGTCTAACTTTGTAGGTTGGTCAGGCCTTGCAAGGTCCGTACGGCCGTGGACAGGACCCGCTTTGTCCACGCTGGCCCCAGAGAGGAGGGTCGGTTAGGGCGGCGCGTGGCGAGCGCGCGGGCCGGGCTTGCGTCAGGTGCCCGACTCCTGGTACGGTCCGGTAACGGTGCAAGGCTGCATGGGGAACAGCGTGGTCCAGGACATGGTCGTGTGTGTGTCTGCGCGCAACCGCACCTGCCCGCTACGCCGCGCAGCCGCAGTCGCTTCTACCAGCGCCGACAGCGAGCTGTAACCCCCAGGTATTGCATTCTCGTTGTTCTTCCACTTCTCCGCAGTCTGTCTCAGATCAGGCCCAGGTGTAGTGGCAGGCGAGACCGAATTGGAGTTGGGCCCAGGAGTACTCGGCGTAGAAGGATTCAGACCTAGCTTCTTTAGCCTCATTTTCTCTTCCCACTCCTCTAGACCGTGCTTGGGTCGATTTAAGTTTCTGTGCTGGTAGAACACTAGAGATATTCTGGTGGGATTCCCTCGGTTTGGACTTTTTACTGCCGTAGTGGAGTGCATCTCGTGTTTCGCACACTCGAAAAGGACGCTGCCGTGTCCGAGGGCTATCGCGACTCCACCCATTTGGGCGTCTTTGAAGCACTCCAAGTTATCACACACGCCCGTCACTTCACCTATAGGCTCGGCCTTGGGCGGCTCGGTGTTGTACGGAATGGAAAATGGCGGCGGGTATATGCACCAGTTGGGTGACGATTGACACCAATTCGGACTAGGATTCTGATAGAAGTTGGGTGGGAAGTTTGTGTTGTATTGGTAGCCGTACGAGTTGTAACAGTGAGAGTTGCGAATTAATTCCTCCCTTTTGTATTTTTCAGCATTATAATATGTTAAGCTATTATACTCGTTGTATGAGTTCTCATATGGAGTAAAGTGTCCATACGGGTTGGGTGGAAATGAGTATGCGTTCGCCATTTGTGGATAATTCCCGTAACCTTGGACTTGAGCTTGATTGCTGTATGCATGTTGGTTTACTGAGTGAAAATTGTTTCCTTGAAAATCCGTTGTTGTTTTTTGGAGTAGGCTTTGATTCGATTCGTCATGGCTAATTGTATAATTCGATGCTACCGATGTTGGTGGAGTGTTATTTATCCTATTATCATATTGGTTCCTATTGTCGTAGCCTTGATTGTTTGTCTGAGGTCTGTCCGAGGGGGGATAGGGTTTGAGAAATGTTGTGTTTTCAACCCCTTCCGGTGGGTTAACATGTTGTGACCTTGATGGTGGTCGCGCTTTAGGAACTCTGAACAAAGAATTTTCATTTTCATTAAGATGATCTTTGGTCTTAGTTGGGTCCCAGTTTTTAGCGTCTGGAGATTTCCAAATGCTTTTTCGAGCATCTAAGTTTACCGAATCATTATTAGGTGACCTCAGATCAGGTATTTGAGACGGCGCCGGTGATTCCGGTGTATTATGTAGTTTAGGCGACATATCTGATATCCGAGGAGAATTGGGTATATCGAATTCAGGCTGTTTATTTGGTGCATTTTCAATATTAATTTTATCGTTTTCAGAACCAGCCTTTGTTACGTTATCCGCAATAACATCACTTCTATTGGAATCTGGACTGAAGTTATTGTTGGTCATGACATTCAAATGCGCTGTGGTCGAATCAGGATCTTCTTTCACTACATTATTGAAAATCTCAGCATTAGCAAACTCGGGCCACTGGTTTTGTGGAACATTGATCTGGTCGTTATTCTGCGGCGCATTAAACTGTTGCTCTTGTTTTTGTAACGCTGGTCTAAAGCTCGGTAAGTTGTTAGAATTAGTATTTTGATTATGACCTTCTATCATTGGAGACAATTGGTTGGGATTGTACAAGGCATTTTGATTGTGAATATTATAACTTTGATCATATGGATTGTAAGGTGAATCTAGCACAGTGCTTGAGATTTGATTACTTTGTAATTGAGCGTCAGTAAAATTATCAATCATAGTTGCCATGTCGAGTAACGCGGGATTGCCCAGATTTGGGTTCATAAGACTAGGGTTGGTATTGTGCATGTTCGGGTTGACAAAAGCAGAATTATATTGGGGATTGTTTGTAAACGGCGATGGGTTGCCCTGATTTAGAAGAGGCGTGTTAGATCTTGGTGAAGCACTGCTTTGACTTCTCGGACTCGCGATGTTCCTAGTGTCGGTCGGCTGAGGAGTTTTTGGGGCAGGGGTAGAACATTGTGGTTTCTTTTGACTTCCTGGACTGGCTTGAGGAGTATTAGCGGCCGAACTGTTGGATTCCGTGTTATCTTCGTCTTTTCTCTTTTTACCGTGACGTCTGCAGGGTTGCAAAGGCACCGATCGCACTCGTACCTCCATTGGATATCTGGAATGAGACGAAATAATTAATTATATAAAAATTCTTAATCAATTACTATACGAATTCATCAACATCAAAATTCTTCAATAACCGTCATATTAGTTTTTCTCGGGCCTTCTTTCAATAAACACCAAGACTGCTGTTTACTACTCGCATCCATCCCAGCCGGCAATTGTATGGAGATTTTATTTTATTAATCTATCAATAAAATTATGTTTTAGATCTTAGAAAATAGTAAAAGTAGACCGTACACGGGCACTCACTTGTCGAGGATCTCTAGAGCTCCGCTAGCCACCTTCTCCTGCTGTCCCTCGCGCGAGCCAAATTCGTCAGTGGAGTCTAGCACGTATAGTGGTAGCACATGGAGTTGCTCGTCAGTAGCGCGCCCCAGGGCCCTGTGCCGTGCCAGCGTCACCACAGCCGTGCAGCCGTTGTTCATATTGTGCAGGTCGCGGTGTGCGTGAGCGCAGAAATCGATACACGCCGTTACACCTGCGGATATCATGAAGATATATAAATTATAATTTATGCAGTAAAATTTAGGCGATAGATAAGGAATACGAGCAACCCGATAAAATTATTCACACTTCATGTCCATCATGATGGTGCATCCAAACTGTCATAAACTGCACAAAACTCAACAGCATATTCTTTACCTTAACCTGGCATTATATCAGAGAGATACCTTCACGGTCGAACCAGCCTATGGCTACAAAGAAATACTGGCTCTTGTCTCCTTCAAACTCGCAAATGCCCAATATGTTAAAGAAAGAAACATACACCGATACAATACTCACCAGAAAAAGGACGTCCAGGTTTAAAACCCAGCCGACAATCCGAGGCTTCTTTCTCAAACTGACATTGGTTCTCGAAGGACTTTGGCGCCAGGTTCATGTACAGTGGGCTGAGAAGTGTGGCCAGCACGTGCATGCGCTCCTCAATTTCGCTCTCCTCTGTTTTGACCGAAAGCCGAAACTTCCGGACGGTTTTTGAACGGGCGTACTTGCATCCATTGTAATACATGGACCAGGAGCAGCCGAAACTGTAGGAAGCACCGCTTGTGTCTGGATCTAGACCTAGAATAATAATCAAATATATAATTAGTTATCGTGATTAGTGATTCATCAGAGAAGTGCCCTTTCTCGTGTGATTTTGGATTATTATTATTATCATTATGATATTTTATCGAATCAGTGCTGATATGGGCCACTCTCTCGAATGAATGACGTCCTGAAACTTATCCATCTATTTCAGGATGTCACCGGCAGCGATAAATACGAAAATTGACTTTCTAGCAACCTGGGTCTTTCGACATTTTGGCGTGCCAAACGTGACCTCTACTTTCTAAATCACTAACTTTACTGACAAAAAGATAAACAGTCGAAAGAATAAAATAACATATATGAACTAAGAACAATATATAATGATAATTACCTTGACAGGCGCAAGTTCGGTTTTCATTGGTGGCACATCGACGGGTCGTTGGAAGACCATATCTATTTAGTTTATGAGATAGCAACGTGTAATCCAAATCAGCCTCGGACTGTGGTATTCCCTCCCAAGCAACAAGACACACGACTATCCAAGATGTCGAGCATTTGTGTCCATTGCGAAATTTTACAATGACTAATACTTTTTCTGTGTAATTTGCTCGTCTTATAACCTGAAATATTTACGTCTTTTAATTCTTTGTACAATACAGTCTAATAATTGTAGATAGTACTTTTTTAGGATAACAAATTTAAATAAATATTGTTGCGATCCATACACTCACCCATTTTGCCATAGGACACCCCTGTGCCGTTTTGCCTTCCTTTCCTGTATAGCAAATCTTTTCTATCCTCAGCTCTTTTCCGTTTAGACCAGTGCGTGTTTCAAGGTCTTTTCTTAATTCTATTAAAGTAGATGCAGCACCTGAAATTGTAGCATGTATTTATAGATAAACCAAATAATACATAACATAAAAGTAAGTATATAAATAAATAGATTTCTATTTACCTAAATGTGTATAATAACTGCCCGGCTCTGGAGGATTTTTGTCAGCAGGAAAACAATTACAATCGGGCACTTCTGTTCGGGAATTGTTTTTTAATTTTTCCAAGTTTTCCAAATATTCTTTTGAGTAATTGAATTGGTTTTCTTTTATATTTTTTCCGTAGGGTTCTATCAATGGCGTAGATGGCTTTGATTGACTTTTAGAGTCTGATTTGTCATTATCTGGATCGTCTTCTATAATTTCATCTTTAGTTTGAAGACCTGCACAAGCACCATCTCTAAGGTGCTCTGGCGGAGGCTTTTTTGTAGATCCTTGCCGACAACAAGAATACCCAACTTCATTTTTTATAGAAACAGGTCCACCGTCTCCCGCAAACATATATGGCTCGGTTCTATAAGGCTCAAAGTGTATATTTTTGTAAATTTTATGCCCCGGAGGAGAATGTTCCGATTTTATTTGCTCAATATAAAACGGTGGTTTTTGGATGTCTTTTGAATTATTTTTCTCAGAATTTCCTTTCCTGTCTGTGTTTTTGTTATTACTTTGTTCATTGGTCTTATTATATTTTTGAAACGCCATACTTTCTGGTATTCTAGGGATTTGTGCGTATGTTCCATTTAGTTCATGTCTCCTTTCATAAGAATAATTTTGAATTGGCGCCATCTGTCGTTGTCCAAAATTTTCCAGTTTTATCGTAGATATTGGAGGTAGTACAGTATTTTGTGATAATCTAGTATCTAAATTGTTAGGGAACTCTCGGTATGATTGATTCTGAGGTAATTCATTTACTTTCATAAAGTGATTTTGGTTAACTATCTTCTGAGGCTCTGCTTTAATTGTTTCTTTAGTGTATAGATAATTATCTGGTATTTCTAATTTTGGTAATAAAGGAGCAGACGGATGCCTAAATTTTCGATCGTAAGTTTCTTTACTGAACATTGTTTTTTGTGCATTCGCCTCGCGCACCGTCTTACATACTTGATTATTTTCCGATACGGGCCCAATAAGCATCTTCGAATGAAAATCTTTATTATCTTGATTGCTGTAACTTAAACTATCACTATTATATACTTCGGCATACTTTTGCGCGTCATATTGAACGTTCGCATATGCACCATATTGTCCTCTCACATCTGCATATGATGGTAGTTTTTGAGGAGATTTTGTTGTGTTTTTTGATGAACTATGCTGGTTAAAACCTCTGGGGACCTCTGTCCCCCCCTCCCAAACGTGGTGGCCACCACCTCCGAATTCACCCGAGCTGAAAGCTTGGGCGTTTTGTGAATAATTACCAGTGACAGGGTAAACCTGTTCACCTAATCGGTAATTATCTCGGAGATGGTGGCTATACGATAAAAAATGACCGGTAGTATTTCTGTCATCCGCCACGGATATACCGACCTTTCTATCGTCCATCATTCGAGGCGGTCCTTCCCCTGGGTCACCTTTATCCGGAGGCGTGTTTGTACCATCCCGAATATGGTTTTGCTTATTTAATATCATAGTTTTTAATCTAGAATTTAAATTGACCCTGTCAGACTGAGAAAACATTTGTTGTTCAGACGCTTCCTGTCTCTGTTGTTCCATTTGTTGATTTTGCATTTGTTGATTTTGATTATTTTGCATTTGACTTTGTAATTGTTGGCTTTGTATCTGATGCTGTTGACTTTGCATTTGATTCATTTGCTGTTGAGTTTGTAGCTGTTGTTGATTCTGTAACTGTTGTTGTTGACTTTGCATTTGTTGTTGATTCTGTATTTGTTGCTGGTTTTGCATTTGCTGTTGTTGGCTTTGTAATTGTTGTTGATTCTGTATTTGTTGTTGGTTTTGCAGTTGCTGTTGGTTTTGTAATTGTTGCTGATTTTGAATTTGTTGGTTCTGTAATTGCTGATTTTGTATTTGCTGATTTTGCATTTGCTGATTTTGCATCTGTTGATTCTGAATTTGCTGATTTTGTAACCTCTGATTGTGTTGCCATTGACGCTGTTGCCATTCGTTTTGGTTTGATGTTTGACCATTTTCAGTATATTGTCCGCCTGTATAGCTGCCCGGATACCCGTTACAATCTAGTGAAGCTCGCGGACCGTTGCTCCCCTGCAGGTACCCAGGCTCGGCGTTTCCCGAATGCTGTCTATTAGCAACATTCTGTTCCTGTCTATCGCCGTCGTTAGTTGTTTCGCTTGACCCATTCTCTCCATTGCTGTATTCCTCCGCATGTTCTGTTGCATACTCAGTTCTGTCATAATTTTGTTGGCTGACAGTAAAAACCGACGCTGCCGATGTTGGTACAGAGCTTTGGTAGGATGCAGCAGACGAAGGTCTAGAGTCATTCCCCGTTGTCACACCAGGCGTAGTTGCTTGTGCGTATTGTTGCTGATAGTCTGTGGTGTAGTGCGGCGCTCGAGGTGAAGGCACTGGGGTGTAAACACCAACCGCGGAACGATTGGACGGCGGGCGCTGTGCCTGGACAGTTTGGACTCCCGTTTGATAGTACGTGTTGTTGGTGGCGTCAAACGTGGTTGCTACATTTTGGACGGTGTAGGTAGTGTTGGCTTGGTAGTGTGGCGATGTAGCGTAGGGAGTGTGGTTGCCTTGGTAGTCTAGCGTCGTCTGTCCAGTCTGCGTTGGAAGTTGTTGAATGAATTGGTTCTGCCATCCTGCAAATTAACGTTTTGTGATTTAGAATTTAATGAAGGTCGAAATTTACGAATGCTCAAGTAAGAGGTTTATATATGTCGATTTCTTGATTTAATTTATCCCTTTCAATTTGGGTGTCAGTGAAAACCTATACGCCCTAACAGATAAGAGGAGGATTCTAGGTTTACCCGTAGAGTCCTTGTATATTGGTTGAATAAAAAATATATGGCAGCGGTATTTTTATCATTACCAAAATTTTTTACTAAAAAGTTTTTTTTTTAACAATAACATACCTTGTGACGGATCAGTTTGCCAGGTGGTAGTGAAGCGGTTGGGGTCGCCAGCGTAGAACGGCATGGGTGCCTGAAATTAAATTACATATTTAATACAATGTGTATGTAAATGTTTAATGAAGCCATTAAAAGTTATGAGTATGCGTGGTGTTTGTATGGTATCGCGGCCAAGGGAAGACCTCGGCTATTGTATACTTTATAATATGTTTGTTCTGATGTAAACACTAAGACGAGGTCGTTTGCGATTTTGAAGTAAAACTTCTTTAGTATTATAAGTTGATATTATTTAATAAAACTGAAATACAACAAGGCGATTGGGTCATTTTGATAGGTGATTAATTGCTTAAAATGCAGATATTTATTCTATAATAATAATATTTATTATAAATAATAATATAAATTATAAAGTATTGTCAGGCTAATATAATATTTAGCCTGACAATTTGTTGATCGAGTTAATCTCATCAAAATCTGAAGTGTTTAAAGATTCCATTTATCAAACAATGTACATACCTACACACAGTTTTTTAAAACTTTTATATAAATTTTAATAAAATATGTAAAAATATTAAATTTGATTTGTGTCCCTAATCCTAAAATTTCGACAATCTCTGTATAGATTGCTCGAACTTGTTAAATAAAAAAATAAAAGAGTTAAAATAAACTATGCATTTGAACTGTTTAAAAGTATTTTCCATCCAGCATATTAAGCTGATTACATAAATCTCTTATTTATAAAGACTAACACTTTCGAACAAAGTCGCGAACTCATCTTATATTCAGTATAAGGAAGGAAGGAAATAGTCGAATCATTAATAGCTGCTCAATGATTTCAGCATCATTATCGTAATCTTTAATTTGTTTAAAATCACTAAAGGTTTACTAATCATATTTTCCTGTTGTTCGTATTTCTCAGTGTACTGATAAATATTCCGTACTGATATAGAAAAGAGTTGAGATAATGCAATGCAAATATGTAGCTACATCTTATTAATATTATAAAGTTGTTGCGAAAGTTTGTATGTTTGTTTGTTTGTTTGTTTGTTACTCCTTCACGCAAAAACTGCTGAACCGATTTTAATGAAATTTGGTAAACACATAGAGGGTAACTTAGATTAACACATGATAGTTTTTATCCCGAAAAAATGTTCCTATGGGATGCTATGGGATGATTTTCCACGATATCGAAATTTACGCGGGCGAAACCGCGGGGCGCAGCTAGTTTATAAAATAAAGGCAAGGCAACCGACGTTCATAAAAATCTGCATAATCAGAGCGCCGTCACCGTACATTCCACGGCCCATCCGCATTCCCACGAGCCAAATGAACGAAACGCGAGGGCGCAGCGCGACAGACTGCATGACGCCTGTGTCACGTGAGACAGAGAGATCTCCAATTTCTAAAAACATACACATTCAATGTAACACATACTTAAAATTATGTAATCACTAGTTTTCGCCCGCATCCTCGCTTGGATTCCGGACTTCAAAAATGGATTTATTATATATATAAACCTTCCTATTGAATCACTGTATATACCTATTAAAAAAACCCCCACCAAAATAGATTGCGTAATTTTTAAGATTTAAGCATACAGATACACAGATGGCGAAAAGCGACTTTGTTTTATTTACAAGTAATAAATGTAACCATACTTACTATAAAAATTATGTAATTGTAATAGGCAAATTAAATAAAGCATCAATTTAAAGGCTTTTGCGTCAATACTAGACTACTAATATTACAAATACAAACGTGTATATGTTATTATAATACAGAAAAATATTGGCTGAAATTAGGCACCGATTGCAATATAGAATAATATTACAATACATTTAAAAAATTACAAGAGATTTTACACAGGCGAATCCGCGAACATTAACTGTCTCTAAAATCTACTTTGAAACGCGGGAATCCGTTATTAAAAAACTTTCATGCATTATGTTTTTTAATATGCTAAAATATCTCCCCGAGATTCCCGTCTCGTAAAGAAAAAAATACTGTATATTAACCGTGGTGCGGGGGAGAAATTAATAAGTTTGCTAACTCGACTTCTGGTTTCTTTGTTAACCGTTCGCTTGAGTTCTATTATGGCGACGCAATCAAAATTTAACTGTTCAAGTTTAAGTTATAACGTTCACATATGTGAGCCGTGTTCATCATGATCAGCTCCTGCTAGTTACAAGTAAAAGAAAATATAACTTTTTCATGTAGATGACGATGTAATGCTGTGGCAAAAGCTTTAATTTCCGTGAGCATTTATTGAACTATAACATTCTCAGGTATAAACTATATATTTATGCAGTGTACAAATAATAATTATAAATATTTTTTAAAACTATTGGCTCTATAAAGAACCATCATACACAATAAATATTTTCTTGTGAAGAAACAGCTTTATTGTAGGTGTAGTGTGACTTACACTATAAACATCATTTTATTTTCTCTCTTTCTTTCTCTATTTTGATATAATCTTCTGCCACCCCTAACCTGCCCAACTGCATCCCATAACAGGACACAAAAAGTATATTAAATAAACATTATTCAGCTTTTCCCATAGAACTAATTATTAAAGTTGTATGCTAAGTTCAGGTTTAAAAAAATACTGTCTTCTTTACATAAAAAATATTATAATTACACATAATTAAGAATCGTATTAAAAACTTAATTCCAATTTCAAACCTTTATCCGAAAGTTTATAAATATTAGCCAGACTTTCAATTAGACGAAAAACTTTTAGCGATTTACATAAAACAATTTAAAATGGAGACCAAATTCGTTCCGCCAAGAAACAAACACAATTAAAGGACAAAACTCAATTGTTATTATGAAACCAGTCTTTTAACAATGTTCTCAAAACATCGTGAGGGTTAAGATAAACAAATTAAGCGGGTTGTACCGGGACCCGGTTGTTTCACTCGCGAAATTTAACGTTCTTTGTGAACGGAATATTTGTTTGTTTAATTGTAATGTTTCATTAAAACTTGTTAGATTGTTTTTTTTGTCTAAATGTCGTATGTTTTAATCGTATAATTTTGTAATGGAATGTAACAATTTAATCAATGGAACGTCAGAAGGGAGTGTGGAGCTGGTGTTCTGAAATAAAAAGACTAATTACCAACACCAATCAATAATAATAGAAGATTAGGCTAGTTGATGACTTCACACAATCACCCCAACGAGTTACCGAACTCTCGCTACGTAAAACGCTGCAGAATAACCATCAATTTATTTATCCCAAGCAAAGCACATTGCTTATTGGAAGGTGTATAACCGGAAATAAAATACGAACTGTACTGAAGGCGCCACTTGCTTAAGGCACATAGATCACACTTTACACTTCTTTCTTAATTACTATCCTACTTGGGCATAGAGTTACAAATATCGATGAGATTATAAAGGTCCGAGAAGGGCGACAACCACACGTCGCCGTTTTCCACTGGTTTCTATGAATCTCTATGAATAGGTATATCGATTGCGAGTGCGGCGTAATTTTGGCATAGAAACTGACTACAGAAGTATTGAGACACGTTACCATGGGTTGACTAGGGTGCTCCTGCTTCATGGCCGGTGTGGTGGCGGG
>LUGF01057157.1:155850-172560 GCA_001625245.1 Calycopis cecrops | reverse complement strand
CTGTCGCGTTTCATTCGGTTTATGAGTAGCCGGTGGCCCTTTAGGATGGGAATAAATAAATAAATATAATAAATACCTGTGGACTTTACACACCACGTTAGCCTAGCCTCGTGCTAAGTACCGTAAGGACTTGTGTTACGGGTACTAGACAACGGAATATATTTAATATGTTTTATAAATTTAAGAAATTTTATATATTTTTTATATATTTAAGATTTTTATTTTAGAAATACATATAATACCTACATATATAAACATCCATGACCAAGGCGGGATTCGAACCCGCGACCCCTGGCGCAACATGCTCCACTTATCCGAGCCCTGTACCACTGCGCCAGCCTGGTCGGAATAAAGATGAAAGGAGGGCAATGCGTCCCCATAACTCAAATTGAACTGAAGTCGAATGGCTGACGTTTGTTGTGCGGTGTGAGAATATCCCGAGGGCCAGCAGACCTCCGTGTGGCGAGGAAGGGACAAAGGAGTGCAACGTAATTGCGTAATCGTCACCTAGGTGTCATTAATCCTAGCTCCAACAGGATTATTTTTTTATTTGGGAAACATACAATGTAAACAATACTTAAATGACAAAATAATACATCTAATCTATAATCAATAAAGTTTCCACTAATTATTAATACATATTAAATTCCTAGCAACATTAAAAAAATAACAAATTAAATTAATTTAGATTTTAATTTCTTTTGCATGCTACAGGTATATATAAAAGCCCTGTTAGTGACTAGACAAGTAGCTACCGAACATTTAATTTTAACATGAGATGATGGGGCGACCTCACCAGTGATGACATCCATCAGGTGGCACGTTTAATTAGTTCGTTATCTAAAATATAGTTAATTATTCAGTGTATAATACTTGTTTGACATTTTCGCGTTTGTTACACATATTTATTAAGTTTTTTCTAATAGATAAAACTAATTATAATTTTAACAAATTTTATTTTAGACACGAATTTTGCAAAGTTCAATCTTAAGTTTGACCAACAAAATCAACCGAATTTGTTTATTTGCTATTTAAGTTCCTTTTCCAAAATTTTATAAGACACTGTGACACCGGCCCTAAATATATAAAACATTCTTCAGACTTTCTTTCTGATCAAAAACTTTTAGATAAGTAAGTCACAAACAACATGGAAGAATTCAGAACAATAGATACCTACTCTCAAACTAAATTTGACTTCGAATGGAAAACGTTCTTTTAAAATTATGGTCGAATTTCAATCGCTCGCTAGGTCATTATCATTTTATACCAGAACCTTATTGCGTAAAAGAACTAACTTGTACTAACTATTTGAACTTCTTCATTAAGATCTACAACCCTGTAACTTAGCCATGGCAACTGGCGAGTCGTTTTTCTTTTGCTTCAGGGAAATTCGTGCAAATTTAACCATGCAAAATGCTAATTCGCAACATCTCCGGGACGGGATAGTAGGGAAAACGGCTAATGTATGCAAATGTGACGCTGGGCGGCTGGGCGGCAGGGCGGCTGGGCGGGCGTAGAGTGTTCCCCTGTGTATAGTAGGCCATTTAGACTAGCCTAATACACATTATCATCACCAGCATCATCATCATCAATTAGAACAGCCTCCCACAGAGAGTGCCAGTGACGCTGGGCGGCAGGGCGGCTGGGCGGCTGTATAGTCCCCTATGTATAGTAGGCAATGCAGAGACTAGTCATCATCATCTGCTTGAACTCGTACACTGAACATAGGCCTCAGAGAGTGCCATAGGTCACGATCACAAGCTGCTTGCAGCTCGACCAGGCCAGGAATCCACCGGGTGGACAATACTCATGCGATTATATTATATTACACAAATGTACGCAGTCACAAGTGTTAAAACTCTCTCTATTTTTCCCTGCATAGGATATTAGTCCTAGTGGGATATCAACCGCACGAAACGCGACAGCATAGCATCAACTACACGACGATGTTATGTGACTGACAGCCTCACTAGTCATAAAATTCACGACGGTGTTGTGTAAGCTGTCTCCTTACTCCCGGCGAATATGCAATACCACTCTCTTCGTCATTTGAGCACTCATAGCAATCCATGGAAACTGTATTGGGCGTCACTTCGGAGTCACAGCATATCTTCAGATAAAAATAAAAATCTCTTAAAAAATTGTGTGCTTTAGACTACACAACTGAAGTAAAACTTAATTATTGATTTTCATTACCGTAGTCACAATGACATAAGATGACCTAAATCGAATTTGAATTTTGAATTTGAATGACAACTTCCATTGGCTTCGCCCGATGTGTGATTTTTGCAACGTTTTTGCCAGCTTACTCCACATGCAAGCGTGCATACTATTTCAAAAACTCATTACAACATACACGTTATACAACAGATAGAAGAATATCCTCGTAAACTATCATTACTACAAATTCATCACACCCAGCCACTATTTTCGGAGACAGTAACAAATCATACTAGAAGTTTATGTTTTTTTTAATACCAGTAAAATAAACCCACAGCCCACAGTCTGGCCGCTTCATAGCCAACAACAACACGGACGAACGATATTGAGATATTACTGAGTTTGATATACGAGAAATAAAACTTGTACAGTTCCGATAATATACCACCTAGCTTCAGCCTTTTTAGTAACAGTTCCGTACGAATGACCGAATTGGGCCGGCACGAGCGGGGTACCTCTCGCTTGCTATGCTGCCTATGTACAGGCGTAAAGTGACAGCTGTGCTTCGGTGTGTTGAAGTTGACGGGGGCTCATAGAGGAGGGGATGGAGGGCAACGCATCTGTATAACCTCCATGCATAATATTATGTCTATGGGCGTCGATAGTCAAGAAAATGGCTCCAACTAATCCATTGCCTCTTTAAATTACAATTAAAAAATAGCTGAATTTCGCCTACGACGGCCACATCCATAGACACTAGCTAACAGTGCAGGACAGATCGTAGGGCACAAGGGCATTCTATATTTCCTTATTCTCCTATTCAGATCCGTTTGACGAGCTTTATGATATGGTTAAACATTCCCTGACTCCAGACTATTGTTAGAAATTAAAAAATTGTAGTAACACTGTTTGGTGCGACCCCGGACTTGAATCTGTGATCTTACGGTCTTCGGTTAGAGAAGCTTACAACTGGGCCACAAGGCAGTCAATGTTTGATAGTGTTATCATACCAAACCATGAAATAACAGAAAAGAATGAGAGGATAAATGTAATTACGATATATCTCGTTTTGTGAAAATTTTTCGTTTCAATCCTCATCATTGCATTGGGGGGAAACCAGGGCTCTATATCATATTGTTGTATGTACCATAAATATGCTACTCTCGACTTTATTTCATTTGGTGAGGGTACAGTTTTGGATGAGATGATCCTCCTTGATCCTACCTACCTAGGGTTGCTAGTTCAGAAATTTAATAAAGATGATACACGACGTTAATAAAAAAGTAAGTAGCTTATTATGTATGTGTCATAGGTTTCGAATATTATTAAATAAGAATGCTTTAGTTTGCATTAAATCTTGTTATGTAAAAATTTTGTTCGGTGTTTGTCGGCGATTACACCGGCACTACTAAACCGAATTTGTTGAAATTGGGTTTATTTTTTTTTTTGAAATTTTGTTGAATTTGGTTCGTTTTTTTTTTCATCTTTAAACATAGACTATATTTTATTTTGATTGCCTCGATATTTTTATTGACACAGCAACACGTGGCAACTCTTATAAATAAAAAACTCATGTTACGGTGTTTATCCGCAATACAACAAAACCACTGAACCGATTATGATGAAATTTGGCATATATGTGTAATTTGGTACTTTAAAAGCGCTAAATAAAATAAAATCAACCTTATAGGTTTTTTTATTATTTACCACCTTTAAATGCCTACTAGCCTTCTCCTTCTTTCTTCGACATTCCATGCGTACGAAAAAGAGCTACTTAAATGAAAAATCGTAAGTGCCAGCCCTACACACGACACGTGTTTGACCACGTTGGCCCGTGTTTATTCCTGCACCAGGCGGGAGCGCTCGTACCACTTGTATCGAGTCATTATTCGAGTCTGAATCGATTTGTATCGATTGAGATTAGTCATATCGATTCAATTATAATTTTAATTTACTTAGCTTGAAGGGAGAAACTTTATTGCGTAGCAACGTAGTGAATCCATCGCTATATGATATTAATTTTTTAATATATCGTCTCGGTGCTAAAGGAACTTTCTTCTCTATATTATCATGCTCAAGTTTTGGCGAAAGAAAGTCATACCTTTCCAAGGGCCACAAGAAACTTACAAATGACAAGTGACCGCACTTAAACGTTACTTTGCACCGGTATAATGTGAGTTACTCACATTATACTTACCATATACTCACAGTGAGTAAAATATACCTCAAGTCTATAGTCCTAATATGCAACTACCATGCAGCCTAGCACTAACTAGTTCTTGACTGCGCCAAGGGGAATTTACTTTTCTAAATTATTCTCTACTAGCTGATGCACGCGACTTCGTTCGCGTAGCGTAGTTCTATTATAGGCAAAGTGATTTGTTATTGTTTGCTTGGAGTGTGACGAAATTCCGATTTCCCGTAGGAATGAGCAATTTTACCGCAGTAAAAAGTGTTTTTGATGTTGACCGGGCTTAGTATCTATACACCATAAAAAGTTTCATTCGAATCCGTCCAGTAGTTTTGTAGATTAGCCTGGACAAACAGACAGACAAAAAAAAAATAAAGAAACATTGAAAAGTGTTCTAATACTATTTTATCATCGCCCCCAATTAGTTTTTTGTAAATATATTCAATGTACAGATACTCGAATTTTTCTGTTTTGTTATATGTATAGATGTTATACTGGAAGAAACTGATAGCTACATCGACGCGTTTTGTGCGTAAGTGATATAACGTATCTACATAACATCTTTAGCTCAGTCGCGCGTTCACTGCGAGTTAGTACAAAAGTTTTCCTGTTCACAACGAGGTCGAATTCTGTTTAGTTTTATTTGACGGGTGATTTGATAAGAATAAATGTTTTATACATAAAATTGGATCGTAATGTCTTATTTTAAATCATTTTTATTGATTCTGTTTTCAATGGTGTTAATGCACAGGTTCCCAAACTTTTTCGTCTAACGCCCACTTTGAAAATCAGTTACTTCGTATCGCCCCCTTATTAGTTATTACACCTTGATATTCAAAGACAATTATGTCGTTTCTGGCCATCTAGTGCCCACAAGGGGGCGTTATCGCCCACTTTGGGAAAGACTGGTGTAATGTCTGTTGGCATGGGAGGGAAAAGAGTCAGGCTGCCACAGTACCTATAACATACAGTTGAAAAGATATGTAGACAACCTAGAGCAAGAGGTAGTGCCACGCTGCATGCATGCATGCAGCCGAATTGAGCCGGCACGACCGGGGAGGTACCTCTCGCTTACACGAAACCGGCGTAAAGAGACTGCTGTGCTGTCGCGTTTCGTGCGGTGTGAGTAGCCGAACGCCCATGGAGGTGGCAGGAGTAAGGAGGGCAGCGCATCTGTATAGGCTCTATGCGGATGTCTAAGGGCGTCGGTAGTCATGAAAATGGCTCCGACTGCTCGTTTGCCCCCTATACCATAAAAAAGGCGAATTTAAGCTCAGTAGTGAGTTCTACACACAGCACAGGACAGCAACGCTCTCAAATCATGTGGCCGCGCCATGAAGATTAGCTGCATGCATATCCTTCACGCTCGTGTTGAGCAAGCGACACCCTGTCGTGCCGGCCCAATTCCTTAGCAACGCTCTCAAATCAGGACCCACCCACGAAGCTTCGCTATTGTTATCCCAATAAAACAAAAAAAAATACTTCACTTGTAATACGTGAAGGTTAATTCCGTATTGTGCTCCCATAGCCTTCGCGCTTGTGTTAAGTAAGCTAAGTAACCCTGTCGTGAATACCCAATTCCTCAGCCATCTCTTAAATCAGGTGTCCATAAGATTAGCTATTGTGATCCCATTAAACCTCTTGACCTTCTTCGTAATGGAGGGGAATTGATTGTATCCGGCGGGCCGCGGCCTGCGTGTTAAATGCACGGCATATCGAATATTGTGTAATCATGATCAGCCTTTATCTGGTCATTGTTGCTGCATTGAAGTAGGTACCACGCTGCATGCATGCATGTAACAGAATTGGTCGGTCGACGCGAACGAATTTGATTTGTTTATAGTATAGAGGGTAAACGAGCAGTTCGGGTCATTGTAATCCCTACCCACGCCCATGATGGTTATACAGCTGAGTTGCCCTCCTTCGTCCTCCATTCTCCATGGGCCACCGGCTACATACAGGGTTAGTTTTTGGTCACTGGCCAAATTTTCAGGTTTGTTTCGGTTTCAAACATACTTTCGATTTATGAAATAAAATAAAATAAAAAAATAATTAGCGTAGGAACAACGATCAACATTTTTTAGGACCATTTCAAATGGAGTTTTAATTACAAAATTACAATTAGACGATATATTTTTAAACACACCCTTGGAATGATGTTTACTTCTTTATTTCAAAATTTGGCCGGTGACCAAAAACTAACCCTGTATAAACCTACCGCACGAAAGGCGCCAGCATAACTGTTACTTTAGCCTGTTATTGATTAAGTGTCAGGTACCTCCCCGGTTGTGCCGATCCAATTCGGCTACATGCATGCACGAAGTGTGGAACTACGTCTTAATATTATGCCTCTTTTTGATTCTGTAGTGAAAAGTGCGCCGAGACGTCAGCGCGGTAAAGCATTATGCTAAGATTTCACATGAAGCTGATACACATGATGTTACTTTTGTTATCGCGCGCCTTAAATCGTTTCTAATCTAAACTCCTGCACACTTTTAAAAATGTCATTACTTTTTCCCTTTTTTTCGAATTCGAATATCGAAAAGTGGCCAACAAAGTTTGATTTTCGAATTCGAATTTCGAAATGCGGCCAACAAAGTATCAGGTGGGATATGATACATATATGATATATAGAGCAGGTTGGCATATGTTTAGAAGCGCACTGTTTGTGCGCCTGTATGAATGAATGAATCACACGCTTGTGATGTGAAGGACTCGTGCAAATTGCATAATCTTTTTTAATTATTACGATTAAATGTTGGCAGAACAGAAGATGCAAGACCCCTTGTAAGATACTTTTAAAAAAGTATTTCAAAAGATACGTTCGAATTTTGAATCTTGAGATTTTTATTATCATTTGATCTGGGACTACATAAATGTTCTATGTTCATAACGGATTCTACATTTAAAAACGTTCAAATTTGAAATAATGATAATTTTAACGTTTTTTTTTGGATTATCAGATCTAAAACATCTTTATAATGCCCTTGCGTAATCAGACAGACAGACAGACAGACAACAGATAAACATAATATGTGTTATTGTTTATATTGTTATTTTATTTCTTTATTATTACTTCTTATAAACCTTTATTAGATTTAGTACCTGCCATGTATGTACAACAATGTAATTATTGATTTCTAAATAAATGTTTCTTCTATTATCTTTATTTATAATAGAAAAAAATGTATTTCAGAATTATTTGAATTCTAAATAACTGTTAGTTTTATTTTTTATTTGCAAAGGAGGCAAAAGAGCAGTTGCATATCTTGAGTACACAGCACATGCCGAGTGTCCTTTATTAAATTGCTCCCATTGGATCACCCGAACTACAAGTCCAACCTCGAAAGCTCAGCTGTATCGCGTCGGCCCGAATTGAATGCAAAGCAACGACATAAGGCTTTATAGGTAGATAGTGCATGCGATGTTTAAATAACAATGGATTACATCAGGCGATGGATGTTTCCACAACATCCGCGCGCTGTATCCAAACACGCCATCAGGTGTTTATAGTTACACTCATGTATTATTACATTAGTAAATGTATTATTCTGGAATCCAATATTGTACCGAATTGACACATTCCAGTCTACAATGACATAACCATTTTGGAATCTTATATAGGCGTTGCTTTTAAAAGCCGAGAAAACGTTTATGGTCTTATTTTAAAGAAGCATACTTGTTCAAAAAAAAAAACAAAAAAAAAAGAAAATTATTTTTTTTTTATGGTAAAGGGGGGCAAACGAGCAGTCGGAGCCATTTTCATGACTACCGACGCCCACAGACAACCGCATAGCGACTATACAAATGCGCCGCCCTCCTTTCTCCTCCTACCTCTACGGGCCACCGGCTACTTACACACCGCACGAAACGCGACAGCACAGCTGTTACTTTACACCGGTCTTGTGGAAGCGAGAGGTACCTCTTCGGTCGTGCCGGCCCAATTCGGCTGCATGCAAGCATGCAGTGTGGCACTACCTCTTACTAAAATGTTTAAAAAAATTTAATATGTTAATAAAATTATTTTAATAAGGAGTAACGTCACGCTGCATGCGTGCATGTAGCCGGATGTCTGTGGGTGTTGGTAGTCACAAAAATTACTCCAACTGCTCGTTTGACCCCCTCAACCTTGAAAAACTCTAGCCACAGATGTGTAGAAAAATATAGAAGAAAAAATGTTATATAACTGTAAACTGAACTAATAACTAATTCTATTTAAAATTTCATTTCAAAACTATCTAGTAATTTGAATAAAACGTAGAAGCGCTCGAAAGTTATTCAACTAACCTATGCTTTTTGAATAACTTTCGAGATTTTTCGCTTTCAAGTTTCGCTGGCTACCCACTTGTAATATATGGTCGGCCATTAGCCAAACGTGATAAGTGATGACGATCTTAATAAAACATCCGTTACGGGAAAAATAACTTAATTTCATGGCAAGTTTCGCCAAGATGAGACCGTACAGTCAAAAAGTTTTCGGATCTCCTGTAGAACCAAGCTGCTAACATTACACGCCTGACTCTACAAGGTACTTTATAAACTCTACATAAGTCGTACAGTTCAGTTCAGTTCAGTTCAGTTCAGTTCAGCTCAGTTCAGTTTAGTCCAGTTCAGATCGTTCAGCTACACGAACTTATTCTATACAAAAGTACAGAATAAGTTACAGTACATTTTTTACACATTTTTCACTCTACAGTTCATTTTCACCCTACGCCAATGTGATAGTAAAACGACCAGGTTAAGAATTTCGACTAAAGTTTAGTGTTTGTGAAATTACGGCTTTTTGTCTCTTATAGAATAAGCGAGCAAACGAGCAGTCGGAGCCATTTTCATGACCATGCCCGTAGACATCCGCATAGAGGTCATACAAATGCGTTGACCTCCTTCCTCCTCCCCCCTCCATAGGCCACCACTACATACCTCAGGAAACCCGACAGCGCTAGCCAACAACACAGCTGTCATTTTACGCCGGTATCGTGTAAGTAAGAGGTACCTCCCCGGTCGTGCCGGCTACATACATGCATGTAGCCTGAAACTACTTCTCACTAAAATTATTACATTAGGGTCATAGGTATTATGGTTAGGGAGTGTAGAGTTAGGACCTCGGAACTACAGGAGATCTAGTACTTAGGTAGTGGGGGCATAGGGTCTGGCCTCATCCACACACCCATCGCATCCCAATGGAACCTGGATTAAAGTGTATAAACGCGTTTTCCCGCGAAACCAAAAAAAAAGGGTCTTGCCTTGGCAACATTTTACAGAAAAATATTTTTTCCTGGACATTAAAATATTTTTAGATTGTCATTAAAAACTTGTATGGCTAATAAAAATTAAATTATATGACAACCACGGATGGATAGACCTGATGATGATGATAGTAATGGAACAAATTTAAATAAGACCCGAAACAGATTCAAATGCGATGTTCGTCACAAATCATTTAAAACGTTAAACGTCAAATCGAATCGAGCATAATAATTCAAAATATCATTTAAAAATTATTACCTCGCGCTGTAGGGAAATAAGAGCGAGCGACAGAGAGGAGAAACAAGAACGAGGGACAGAGAGGGAAGACGGTGACGTCACGGCTGCGCTTGGGCAGTCGGGTTGGCAACGTCGCGGTCTCCAATATTTTGTAAATAGAGGGCGATTGTCACGTGAGCGGGACACACATATGCGATGGAGCGGGATGTACGATCTGGCCCAAATTAATATACAGGTTGCTATTATTATGACAATAAGGTTTGAATTGCTTTGCGAAATCGCGTCACATTTTTATGCTTTTTATAGGTTGCTCATAGAACGTTAAATAGTAAAAAAATTACGTTGGCCTAAAAAAATGCCATGTCCATTATTTAATATTCAAGATGCTTATGTATGATAAAAATAATTAGTTCTTCATATTTTTAAAACATACAAAGCTTAATAAAAACTTTAAAACATAAAGTTAATTGTTATATCTACATGGAAGCGGTAGCGACATTTTTAATGATTACATAAATGTAAATATTAAGTATTTAACTTTTATATCAATTTCTTGTGTTACAGTGATAGTTACCATACTCTTCCGAGCTCGAACCTATTCTTAAGAAATTTTGTGTGCATATCGGGTAGGTTTGAGAATCGACCAATATCTATTTTTTATCTCGATATTGGCACGAGCTCGAAACTTACGGGGGTGAAACCGCGGAGCAGAGCTAGTAATCTATATTATTATTGAAACATTATTTTAATAGGCTCTACAATTGCTGCATTGTACCGGAAGTGCTCTCTTCTCTATCGGTCTGCTCTACAGTCGCGTTTGGTGCAGTATCTGAGTGCTTCCGGTAAACTCAATTGTGGGTATTTGCTGAAGGGGGGTATTTATTGAAAATCAAATACCTCTACCAGTTACCAGCGATAGCTGAGTTGCCACGATTTGAAACGCTGACAAAGGTAGGTACATGGAAATAAGCCATCAAATAAGGATGATATTGAAAATATTTAATGAATGAAATATTATCAAGAATGAAGGAAAAAACATCTCATGAACTCGCTTTTAAAAGCGAAAAGGTTCTCTAATTATCTAAAAAGAGCAGATAGTTGTTTAAAAAAAATCAAAATAAATAGCCTTGAATTGAAGATGAAACTCGACTGACTTAAATATAATAGGAAGAAGGGCAAAGGTGGTCAAGAAAATTGTCTGACTGCTCGTTTGCCCCTTTATAATATAAAAAGAAAATATATATGTACCGTGTGTTATTCGCATTACAAAGCCGAATACATCGACTTTACTTGTTTACAGGTCAAAATTAGAATCGTTCCGGCTGTAGCAAGACACACAGACAGACATACATACTCTTGAATATTCATATCACCGAATGAATCATTACCCAAAGATTCTTTGTCTTGACAACGGACAAGTCACAAATGACTAACAGTAAGAACTCAAAATAATAGGAAGTACATTGATACTTAAGTTTGTTAGTGTGTTTTACGGTAAAAGGGCCACGCTCCGTTGTTTAATTGGTCCGTCACGACTGGGACAGTAAGTACTTACGTGATACCGCCGTAAAGTGACAGCTGTGGTGTCGTTTGTTGCTGCTGTTTGTAAGTTTCTAATGGTGGTGGGGGAGAGGAAAGGAAGGCGACAGGCCGGCACGACCGGGGAAGTGCCCATACCTCACTTGATACGGGCGTAAAGTGACAGCGTCGCTGTCGCGTTTCGTGAGGTTTGTGAGTAGCCGGTGGCCCATTGCTGGGGGGACGATAAGAGGGCAGCGCATCTGCTTAACAATCACGCGATTGTCCATGGGCGTCGGTAGTCAAAAGGCTCCGATTCCTCGTTTGCCCCCTTATGCTATACAAAAAAAAATAGTGTACTGCTCGTTTGCCCCCTACTACTGGCGACGCATTGGGGGAGAATAAGGAAGAAAGGCAACCCGTCTGTACAAAGGCCCGTAGTCGCCCAAGGGCCCTACTGCTCGTTTGTATCCTACTACTAACCATACTGTTTGTAAGTTTCTGGTGGCCCATTGGAGGAGAATAAGGAAGAAAGGCAACGTTAGCTCAAAGGCTGGTAGTTGCTAAAGCGCTCCACTTCCCCTTTGCTCCTAATTAAAATGTTCCACTATTTTACACTGGAGGCTGTATTCTACCAGGGATGTTCTTTCCAGTAGGATGTTCCTCATCCCTTGCCAAACCCTAGCAATGCAAAATCAGAGGTAGTGCCACGCTGCATGCATACATGAAGGCGAATTGGCCGGCACGATCGGGGAGGTAACTCCGCTTACTCGATACCGGCGAAAAGCGACAGCTTGTCTTGTTTCTCGTGGTGTGTACGTAGCCGGTGGCCCATGGAAGTGGGAGGAGAAAGGAAGGCTACGCAATTAACCTATATGCGGATATCCATCCATGGGCGTCGGTAGTCATGAAAATGCCTCCGACAGCTCGTTTGCCCCTTTATACTATACAAAAATGCGACTTCAGAAAAGGACGGACAACGACTGACGATGATCACAACCTTCGCAATTCGCGTCCAAGAATTTAATTGGCCCCGTCCAAAATTTACATTTTCTTAATTAAAGTCGAAATGCAAAGTCCCTTCATATTTGCAATGAATATAGTATAATAATAAATAAATAAGTAGGTGGGGCGGTGTATTCGGAACTGCCCCCCCGCCGGGGTCGTCGACACATCGACCGCCCCCCTGTCTCCCCCGGTATCGAACCTTGCAGTGATGTGTCTTATTTTGTATACGTATCTCCTCGCAAGTTACGTTTCGACAACTAAAATGTCCAGCTGGTATAATCGTGTAATTCATCTTTTAGTGTAGGGGACAAACGAGCAGTTCGATGACGCCAACAGACATCCTAATAATTGCTATGACGAATAAGTTATGGTTTGTCTTTTATTATCTTCTTCCAGAAATGGGCTTAAATTTAAATATCGATGCGAGGGGAAGTTAGTTCTCTAGGTTATCCTGCTGAAGTTTTGGAACTCGAAGACAGGCATACCTCTCCAAAGGTCCATCAGAAACTTATAAATAACCTGCGAAGGTTACCGAACAGTATAGCTGTCACTATGCGGCGTTACCATGTGATCAATAGGTACCTCTTTAGTCTTTGTTAGTCTAATTCTGCTGTTATGTAGCATAGCACTGTCTGTTACTAAAAATAAATCAAGCAAACTACGTACGAACACAGATAATCTAATCGCATGGTAAATCCGAGGTTCGGAGATATTGATCAAGTATTTGTAAGAGGTAGGCACGGCGAGGTACCTCTAGCTTATATAATACTGGTCTAG
The DNA here is from genome assembly GCA_001625245.1 of Calycopis cecrops. Classification (NCBI taxonomy): domain Eukaryota; kingdom Metazoa; phylum Arthropoda; class Insecta; order Lepidoptera; family Lycaenidae; genus Calycopis; species Calycopis cecrops. Next base: position 159,422 of record LUGF01057157.1, on the reverse strand, counting down.
CTTTGGTCCGTTTTAGCTGTATACAACAGATATGTTACAAATGATACTAAAATAAAAGAAACAACTGAGCAATAGCAAAGTGTAGGTTAAGCTAAGATAAATTGTGAATAATTATTAACAATATTTAAGAACTTCTTAAAAAAACAGCTTAAGTTTTCAAACTTACTCGTCCCCTGCATAATATTATAAGTCTCCTTTAATTGTTGTTTATCATCTTTACAGTAAAATACGCTAGAATGTACACAAAAGCCACAAGTCTACATATATTCTAACACTATTAATATTCTATGACGTAATTTTAAGAAAAATTTACTGAATTTCATTTTATTGCAATTTCATTTTAGCGCATTTCTTTCGTTAAAGTGTAGGTGTTACTACATGCCAAGCAAAAAATGTAACAGAAAAATAAAATGTGTTAAATGTACGCAACGAAAAACAAGCAAAGACAGATTGACCATATTGTATTTACCTTGATGTCTTGCAAGACCTGCAAACAAGTAAACAAACGTTAGTTCATTTTGTTTTGAAAACTGTTCTTATACTAGACATCCACCATCAATTTTCTTAAGACTTTTACACTTAAATGTATTGAATGTAAAACTTTAGCTTTAGGCAGGAAAAAATATAAGTTCGCGTAAGCAAAAACATGCTATACGTAGCAGAGTAAAGTGAAACTTTCCTCTCCTACCTAGGTATTGATGATCCGCTCTCTCCCAACCTAGAGTATTTTTGAGAGGCTACGCGGTAATGTGTCATTGCCTAAAATATGAAATTCCTGAGTTAAATTATGTGCCTATATTCGGACTCATTATGTGGAATTTGCGGAAGAGAGCCCGTTCTCAAAAAATATCATTGGTGATTTTTGGGGTTTTGAAGCCTTGACCATGGAAATTATTTCAATAATGTTAAAAAAGTAGTTCAGCACTACCGCGATTCTCACGTTTATTTTTCAGTCAATCACACTCAATCATTGTGCTGAAAATTTAATAGAGAAACCATTTTACGGTTTCATATTTTCATTCGGTTACGTTTATTTTATTTATGAATGATATTATTTACTAGTAAAATAAATCAGCTGTGTAATATTCAATACATATAATAAAACTGTAGATGAAGTCATTTTGTCTGTTTCTTGTGCGGCTTTCACACAAAAATACTACACGGATTTTGATGAAACTTTCTTGTTATATAGATATTAGTCCTCAGTAACATATACTTAGACTTTAATTTATCAATATAAATAATGCTGCAGTCGGTATCTCGACTTGAAATACACCATTGTTGGGCAAAATAACGGATTCACAATTCGGCCACATGTCAACATATTTTCCAATAATGACAAAACAACGACAGTCGGGTCGACTAGTTTTATATAAAAACAGAATGATCCTTGTCACTGTTTGTAAAGCGTATAAGAAACCGGTCTATGATTATTCTTCAGTCTCTTCCGTTTTTTTTATATTTCGAAAAACATATCCTTGGCATTGCAAATATTAAAATAATGAGCCGCTTCAGACAATATAAATCTTTATTATAGTGCTATGTAAATAATTACTTTATAAACACAAGTTTTAAACAATATAAATATTTTGTGACGTTTTCATTTAATAAGCTGGTGATAACATGTGTAATATATATCGGCTGAATATACATAATAGTGGTTTTACTTCTCTGGTCGTATTTAAAGAGCAAATGTTATATATTTCTGATACATTGCATTTTTCAGACGAATTAGGAATATGCCAATTTAGTTATACATATTTAGATATGAGCATTTGCTTTTTTATAGCACAACTGAAAAATGTGCAGTTTAATTAACCACAAATTTAATAATAATAATCGATAATAAGACCCACATTAGAAGTACGTGTGCCCCCGTTGTTGGTACCTAATTAGCTGCTCTTATCTCAGTGCTAAGTTAATATAGAGATAAGTCTACAGATAATAAAAATAATAATCAATAAACATTTATATATTTGACACCATAATTGAATATAATATGATAATAATTAAAGCCTGTTTATTCTATACATATAATAAAACTGTAACTATAAATGTTTGTGCACTCTAATCTCAGAAACGGCTTAACAGTTTTTAATACAGTTTTCAGTAATATATGGTATTAGCTTTACTTAATATTTAGTTTTAATTGGGTGAAGCTGTGGGGTACAGCTTGTATCAAAATAAACGTCAAATATTGTTATCGTTTAGGGCGATATCTACCAGGCAACCATCATCTGAAAGATGTATTTCTGGAGATAAGCTAGCGGATTATGAACAACAAAGCACAGCTGATGATAATGTCGAAGTGCTAAGTGGGCGTGGGGCAGGTCAGGTCTGTTTACTCTCGGACCGCTGATACTTTAATGTTTGTTTTTATAAACGCCCAATCAATTCCGGGTGCTTGCAAGACAGATGATATTATAAATGAGAGATAGTATAAATGAGAAAGTTTGTAAGTCTGTTTGTCTTTCACGTTAAAAGTACAGAGCAAATAAAATTTCTCAGAGATTTAGATTATAATACTAATTACATAAATGTGAAATTTGTTAATCTTTAACGTAAAAATTACTGAACGGATTGGGATAAAATTTTACTCAGGTGTAGATTGCAATTTGGAATGACGTAAAATTATTATTATTCATTTCAAACTTAAGATTTTTACGCTGATGAAACCATGGTGTATAACTAGTTAATGGCATATTTATACACTGAAAAATATAATTTTTCTGGTGGAATTAAGTAAGTGTATTTATTGTATTTCAGAAGAACCTCTCGCTGATATAACATTGACTTCAAGTGGTGGATATGTGTTGAGTTCTGTGCGTCTTATTTGGAGGTCCGTTGGGTCCATACATAACAACAATAGCAAGAGCAATTGGGGGGCAATAAGATGATAATTCACAGACGTCCCTTTACTCTCAGAAACAGCAGGAAACGCGACAGAACAGCTCGCAAGTAAACCCATTCACAGACAATATATCACACACATTATCGAGTGTTTGTGAAATAAATGAGTATGTGGGGGCGTTGACCTTGGTCCGTATATTACCATTGACCCTGATTACCGGCCGGATCAAATTATAGGCCGTAATGTGACCGGGTCAACATATCATTACCGTAGCTCTCGTTTGTGTGCGTTGTGCACACCTCGACACGTTTGAGCTTGTGTTGGTGTTATACTCGATTTTATTTTTATATTGCAGTGATACTGTGGTAGATTCTGCTATCGTTTTTCGTGCGGTTTGTGATTTTCAATTGGCCTATTGGATGGGTAGAGAAAAGTAGAGAGATGCAATTATGCGGATTATGGGAGCGTTCAAGTATTACGTTACGCAATTTTTAAAGATTTTCGATCCTCCCTCCCCCCATGTAACGCGGCGTAACGTTTTCATGTAGTTCCGCCCTCCCAAAACGTAACTTAACTCAGCATATTTTTACTTAAATTGAGCAAAAAAATGTCTCATTTGTCCTAATTTTGCCAACTAAGATTATTATTTTTTTATTAAAAAAAACTATGTTACGTAACACGTTGTCGAAACACCCCTCCCGCCCCTGTAACATATCGTAAC
>LUGF01057157.1:136191-152434 GCA_001625245.1 Calycopis cecrops | reverse complement strand
TGCTCTTTTTTTCTGTGTGATTGTGACAGTAATATGCAAATACTAGCTACAATCGCGTAGTTTTCGATTCCGTCGAAATATCGAGATAAGAATAGATGATGGCCTTTTCTCGGAATTGAACAATAGGCACACAAAAGTTCATGAGAATCGGTCTAACCGTTTCGGAGGAGTATGGTAACTAACACGCGAGAATTTTATATAGAGATTAAATAACGTTTCACCCATTATAACTTATAGCGAAAGTTTAACAAATGTCTATTAAGAGCCACAGTCACAGGATTTAGCGACTCTGCGACTGGTCGCAAAGAGTCGCTGCGACAGTTGAGACTCCATTTAGACGTTATTTGACATTAATTGACATACATTAGCGTCTAAGTCGCCGCGTCTGGCGTCTTGAAGTGTGCGCCCCCCCGCGTCTAGTCGCTGCATTCAGCGTCTAAAAAACGCCGGTCGCCGCATTTAAAAGTATCTTGTGTGCTTAGCCCTTAAGGAATATACCTAAATATCCGAGCTATAACCTACTAAAATCCTTATCTTGTAATAGATACCCACAGATATATAAATACAAAAACCTAAAACACATTCCCCTAATCCGCGATGTTTCGTACTCGTAAAAGACAATTAGTAGGACGTAGGAGCGAAATTAAAATTTACGTTTACTCATAAAAAGCTCGTACTGCAAAATGTACAGTAATATACTGCTGTCGTGTTTTATCGCCCTTGTTCCTATTAATTATTCAATATATCACGAAATTTCCCGCCTAAATTGCGAGTTTTTGGCGGTACAAATTATATCGTGCGAGGTTTATTGTGTTAAAACAAAAGCCCTTTGTTATGTAACTAATGCGATCTCTTTTTAATTTTTAATATTTGAATTTGGTGTATATAGTGTTGTGGTCAATTAGTGAGCGTCGATAGAAATCGATTTTATATCGATAATCGGTACTCTGTAACGCTTGTAAAAAGACAACATTTTTAATTTTGAATTTCCTGTATGGATTTACTGTGTGTAGTGTAGTGCTCAACGGTTAGAAGAAGTGTCAATAAAAATCGATTTTATATCGACGATCGTTGCTCTATGACATTGTGTGATACGTATGTTCGATTTAGAGACGGTATGTCAAAGTCTAAGGAATGTTATATTTAATTATATGAAACCTTTTCTAAATGTATAATAGGTAGGATAAGGTAGTGCTAAGACACTCCCTTATCTTAGTACCGTAGTAAAATAGTGAAACATACGTTATGTAGCAGACTAAAAAGGAAAGGTATGATGCAAGTCACGTAGCAATTTTCAGATTTTATAACTACTGTTTTAGCAACATTTTATTATCTTAGGGTTCATCAAACATTTTAATTAGTTATTTTTATATCATCTGTCATATCGTCCTGGCAGATATTTAACAAGTTGTTACGATAAGGTCACATCCCTATACACAGACTAAAAACCACCCTAGCAGAACTAATTAAATTCTTCCCGCTAATAAATAAAAGTGTGGTGCAAAATTTGGGAAAAAAGTGAAAATTTATTGCATTTGCACGCACCCCGAAAATTCCAATTATACCGTCTGGCCATCCTTGCTGTCCGCCATATTGATTTTCACTTTTCAGTGGTGCTCAACTCTGGCCAGCTCATCCCTGTACTGCCACAAGCTTGTAAATATTCATGTTGGTCATATTGTTTAACATAATGTAGATAGAACTGTATTTATTTTATCTTACCTATTACAAATTTATTGTCACGTTGTTTGTCTTTGAACATTTCTGAAAGATTCAACCGTTTTTATCAAATTTTCTGTCTATTTTCCCGATCTTTCCACGAGATCGATATTTATGCCCATGAAACAGCTGGGCATATTTAGTATCCCTATGATATTATTTTACTCGAATTACAATAATACATAGCGATTTATTGGGGTGTATGTATAGAATTAGCCATGATCCTGTTAGAACTGTTACATTGTACATGTCACTAATTTTCGAATCTCTATAGTAGAGTAGGAGTAAGTTAATTGTTCAAATACAATTAATTCAATTCCAATTAATTATCTATTCAGTGCTTATGATTATTGATACAGTGATTTTATATAAAGTAACTTATACGCCACAAAGTATATATAACATAACACCCAAAGCTCTACGAAAAGCCTCCTTTGAGATGGTTACAAACTTAGATACTCAAGCTTTGTAGTTAGCTTTTAGTCTATCTAATAAAATTACCTATCGGCTCAGAAGTAACTAACCTAAAACATATCCGATATCAAAGCATATTTTCGATAAAGTAACAGTGTAGTTGATGGAAAGTGTTGTCACTTCTTGATGAAAATTGATATTATATCTTGAATAAATAATTAATATATACTTTTTTATACTGTTTCTACTTTTTATCAATTTAAATTATTTAAAAAAACCTGATGGTGCGTTATCTAAACCGGTCTTAGTTTATGTTATTTTATGTAAAAAGTATATTGATAGTGGTGATACTAAAAACCAATATGAAAAATAGTTAGTGAAATTGCAAATCCACGACTTTGCAGGGATTTCTCGATCGCGTGGTACCTCAAAGTATTTGCTGTATATCTTTCATGCTACTTGTAAGAGTCGATGTGGCCCATTAGGTGGATAAGGTGGAGAAAAGCGACGCAATCACGTAGTCACAGTCGACTCAGCTTCGACAGATAGTATCAGATCGTTTTCCACTCGATACGCACACATGCAAATGTTCACATTAGCATGCATTTTTCGCACACATTTCCAGTGGGCCCGGTGGAATAGTGTGCGAAAGCCACGTGTGTTTATTTACAGAATCAAACGTCGACCCTGTGAAACATCACGCTCAATGGACCGAGGTCAGCGAGCGACCTACATTTTTATCTGCCACGCCACGCACAAATCTCTACGTTTATTATTATAGACGCGAGGGCGGTTATTTTGGCAAAGCCATTGAAGCCTTTTGGTGATTTCATCCATTGGCCTTCCAATGCGGGATCTCTTAATACCGCACAATACACGATAGCATAGTCATAACGGTATGCGGGCGCGTTCGACTACAATGTAGCACTTACATTGAAGTTATCACTAGATAAGAAATAATTGATTATAAATGAAAAAGTTTTTTATTCAAAATAGAATTACAGAAATTACTTTTTGAACTTCAACAATTAAATCTACCATATAATTTTAAAAACGTAAAGTGGACTCAATTTTTCTTGCTGTCTAATTTAAGATGAAACCGACAAAATACAGCCATGTTCGGAAGATATATTACGTTGTCTATGGCTCCTTCATCCAATCCAAATTAGTAGGAGGAGCAATTGCTACATAGAAGCTAAGACAATGCCTAACAGTTTCTCGGTTGTTTATGGGCCTAGGTAATCATCAAAATGTTACGACTGATCGTTTGCCCCTTTATACTATAAACTCTCAATCGGATTATGAGGATATCTGTGTATTGTCCGATCACTTTTCATAACATGGGCAAACAAATTTTTTGCCTCATAAACAAAAAGGAGGTAACAAATACTGATTTGTGATCTTATTTAATTATTCTTAATATTCATATTCATTACAATAAAATGGTTATAAAATTACGCGTCTTATCATTAACTCGCAAAAGTTCCAAGAATTAAAAGCTTATGTAAAGATTAAGCTCAGTTACGAGCAATCGCTGAAGTCAAATCATAAGATTATATGAGAAAGGTAAAAGTTAGGAACTCTACCAGAGCTTTCAATTGTTGTTCGCAACTTTCTTGATGCTAACGATAATTTTGCGATGTGTTACGAGTTCCAGTAATGGAGATTCATTTCAAGTTTTATTAAAAAAACTTAAGAATGTTGGCCATAAATAAGCACCTCTATTAAGCTAGATTTTACCATTATATAGGGGACAATGAGCAGTTGGATACTATTAATGACTACCGCCACCCATAATCCGCATAGTGGTTTTTTTATGGTATAGGGGGGCAAACGAGCAGTTGCAGCCATTTTCATGACTACCGACGCCCATAGACATCTGCATAGACTACAGATTCGCTGCCCCCTTTCTCCTCCCACCTTCGTGGACCACCGGCTACTTACACACCGCACGAAACGCGACAGCACAGCTGTCACTTCACGCCGGTCTCGTGTAAGCGAGAGGTACCTCCCCGGTCGTGCCGACCCAATTCGGCTGCATGCAAGCATTCACATTATATTTTCACATTATAATTATTATGTATGTGACAATTGGCAGAAGAGTTTCTAGAATCCAGGTTGAGAAGATTAAAAAGGCAAATCATTATTCACCTGCAGAAATAACGAACCTTCTCTTCAGAATTAAAATTAAAATTTGAAATATAACAAAGTTCAAAACTAACGATAGTTAGCCAGCACATATTGAACTTAATCAAAAGCTTTGACGTAGGATTGGGTGAGTTACTTCAAAGTTCAAAGCCTATAACTGTGTTACATGTTCTGAGAGGTAGCAAAGCTTTAGGCTGTGCCTGGGCTATAAATTGGTATCCATCTGAAAGGAAGCTTTTCATAGAGCTATGTATTTACTTTGACAAACCAAACTCTATATACAGTACAAGTAAGTCACTTCTAAAGCTTGCAGTTATGAAGACTTCAAGTTTGTCGTTCTATTCTCTCATATCGTTTTTATTTTACTGTGTAATCGTATGTTTGCTTTTATTAAAAAAAAAAATATTCATGTACACAAAATAAAACGAATAAATATTTTTTTTGTGTAAGATAAGCTTATGCTTATAACTATCTGTGTCCCGCGGTTTCACTTGCGTTTAATATCTAGTGGCTTGGGCTGTGCGTTGACTGACTATGCCACCTTTGAGTTTTATAAAATATATAGACTATGATAGACATTAAATTATTCCAGCTTTCTGAGTGATCTAGTGATGAGCATGTTCTACCGTAGATCGTCGTCACCATCAGTTGGAAGACGTCCATTGCTAGACATCAATGTCCCCTGAAGAGCTGTGACACGGTAACGAGTCATTTGCATCCAATGGCCCCCCCATCATGATGAAATCGTGATTATATTATACATTTCAGTCATTATAAGGATTATGCCAAACTTAGGTATCAAGCCCCCTTATTAATAAACATAGAATAACTTTATTCAAGCATTAACCTAGTAATAAACTGACATCTGTCAAATTCCATGTTTGTTTTTTTATATGGAATTTGACAGATGTCAGTTTATTGCTAGGTTAATGCTTGAATAAAGTTACTCTCTGTTTATAATTAAGGGGGAAGATGTTTAGTGCGTGCTGTATCTCTGTGCTGCGAATAGTAAAAGTCTGATTTCTCTCCAGTTGTGTTGAATCATCGTCCCATCGAGTGCACTTGTCTGCGCACCTACATCTGCCTTAAATCATGACTAAAATCTGACTTGTATGATATTGTTTTCATTATCTGACTGACTTGCTTAAAATGCCGTGAAATTTCGACATAGAACTACGGGAAGTAAATTTTGATTTCACTCCGCGATTACTCTATTTATTTCCAGACCTGACAAATATGTACATATTTCATTAAAATCGGTCGAGCCGTTTCGGAGGGGTACCACACACACGTCGAGACGAGATTTTTATAAATTCACTAGCTGCGCTCCTCGGTTTTATTCGCTTATGTTTCGATCCCGTGGAAATATCGAGATGAGAAATAGATGTTGGCTGATTCTTAGCTTAGTACAAGATTCAGCCATATCGGAAGAGTATAGTAACTAACATTTTGACATGAGAAATGTATATATTAAGACTGAGAAGTAATATTTAAAAAGAAATCCGAGGCCAGATCGTAAATAAACACATTAGTAAATAACATTAAATATCATAAAGCTCGATAAACGTACCTCTAATCTATATTGACTCTGCTGTGTCAACTTTGAGTACTGATAAGGAGTGATAAGAGTGACTCACTGGGGCCTCTGATAAGTTTTTGTAACTCGTTTTTAATTTCGTGTCAGCATATTTGGAAATGTTGCCACAATAAGTCTACAATATATTTGTCATCTGTAGTGTTATCAATAGGATGTCATTATCTGCATTTATCTATACTTTAGAAAAAAAACCTCTTTTTTATAGTACAGGAGGCAAACGAGTAGTTGGGCCACCTGATGTAAAGTGATCACCAACGCCCACAGACATCCGTAACCCAGAGGTCTAACAGATGCGTTTCCGACCTTTAAGAGAAATAAGCTCTTGAAGATACCTAGGTAATTCTTTTGATAAATGCCAAGCTTTCGACGACCTGGCTTCTGGCAGAAAGTTGGTTTCGTCTTCATTGATGGTCGCGGTTGATCGATTGAAAATTAATTAATTGGTGGATGGATCGTGGTCGATGGTTAGTGTGATGATTGATGATCAAAGTTAACGTTTAACGTCTAAAAATTAACGGGTAATGGTGGATGATTGGTGGTCAATATATATTTACTAATAATAAGAGGTAGTGCTACGTTGCATGCATGTATGGGCCAGTACTGTCGGGGAGGTACCTCGCGATTACACGATCTTGTGCGACAGTCGTGCTGTCGCGTTTCGTGCGGTGTGTGACTCCGACTGCTCGTTTGCCTCCTTATATTATAAAAATAACAGTTGACCACTACTCACCCATCAATTGGTTGATGTTTGACAGTCAAGGGATGATGGTCTGTTGTGAAATAATTGTTGGTTTATGATTGTTCGATTTTAGAATTATAATTCTTTTCAATTTTTTCATAAAAAGTAACTTAACTTTTTTATAAATTCCATAGTTAAATATAAAATTTAATTCTGTACTATATAGGATATCCCAAAACGAATGTCGACTCTACCATCGAGTCGCTAGTACTTTTGGCTGGCTTACGTAGTTTACAGTAAAGCATATAATATGTACAGATTGGATAGAATTTTCGTAATAATTTGCGGAAGATTATGCAAATGTGCAGTCTAATACTTGTGACGTAATATAGGTAACGTGAAACAGAGGTCGTGATTTTTTATCTGTGGAAATGACTTAACATTCCGAGCCGATTTTGATAGAAATTATTTAGCAATTTTTGCCACCATTTAGGCAATTTAGTTGTAACTAACTCGTAGTTAAATGTTTAAATTATCCAGTTGTTTGTTGTATTATATTTATTTAGAACTAACTCTATTTTGTGCACTTTGAAAAAATATTCTAAACAAAATTGAGCAATTCAAAAAACTTTTCATCGTGTTTACGATTTCTTACCAAAGTTTCTCTTCTTTTAATAAATAATACATTTAACTTATAAAAATGCATATAAAAGTTCAGCTTATTATGTAGGTACATATTTTTTTGAAAGGACAATAGGACGCATTATGCTTACTTATATATACCTTATTCAACCAGTAACTTTTCATTCTTAAAGGACAACTTGGTAAAAAAATGGTAATAATTCTATAATATAATAATATATATATATATATATTTATTTGTTAATTATTACTTAGATATTAAGCGATTGAATAGTTTTTTTCATTTTGTTTCATTTTGACATTGAGGTAATATTAAAATAACATTGCTCAAGGTTATGTGTCGAAGCTTCCTACAACTGAAAGACGAAATAATTAATTGTGAATTTAAGTTGATGGAATTAATTACATGGTTCAATTTTTAAAATTTTGATGGCCAATCCATCAGTGAATCTGGTGGTTAGACAGCGTGACATAATAATAAGGAAACAGGTTAGAGAAACGTGTTCTAAAATGCCTATTAATAATTCTTATCTAACTTTAAAATTACCTAGTCAAATAAAATGAAGGTTACACCAAATACTTTAATAATTATTCGTACTATTTTAGAGGCCAATAATATTTTAAGTTATGCATTTGCTTTTTCCGGATTAAATATTTACCAGAATTAAATAATATGATTTATATGTTTTTTGTAAATAATAAAAATAAGTTAATAAAAACAAATGATGTATATGTACGTTTGGAATATAGGTTCAAAAAATATCAGGTTTTAAAAATTAAAATATCAGATCATAGTAAATATTAAAATTAAACGTGGTCCATAAATGATCAGTGATTGAGTCTCGTAACGCTCTAGCTACGTTTTACTCGCGTGCCATGCGGTGTATTGACCTTTTCAATGCATTAAAAACAAACCAATGTCTGCATTATTATTTTTACAAAATAAAAAATAAAGTGTAAACGCACCTGAAAAGACGGAGCACAGAAAAATCCCGGCTGGACACAAAAAATAAAACACAGCACTCGCGTTCGAAAATCAAATTTACGCGGGAAGTGATAGTGATGTACGTATATATCAGTAATCGATTTGGAATCGATATTACGTAAGACGCGTGGTGTACTAGCGTCGTCGCACGTGACTGGTGCCAGTGTGACGGACCGAGCGAGCGGTACGGACCTCCCCCGCGCGCCCCGCGCTTCATACATACGTATGTATAGGCATTTGATAAACAAATTACATTTTTATGCACAGCGAGCTTTTACAATCTATTACAGAACATACAAATTGTAAGTGCGTGTTTATTTGATGTTCGAATTTCAATTTACCTAACTTTTTTAATAGAGTCATAAAATAGGCATTTATGGTTCGAAAGAAATGTTATAAATGGGAAGTATAATCCCATTACTTCTATCTTATTATTTTTTTACAGTTTGTTGTTGTTTATTCTCTTTTCTACTTATATTATAGTCAAAAATAATCAAAATAAATTTACAAAATCAAATAGTTTGGTTTTCGATTCATCGTATTTTATGCAGAGTGTAGTAATTTTAATGTTTTTTATTTTTTTTTTCTCTGCTATACGTCTCAGTCAAATATTTTATTATTCCAACTTATGACAGGCTTATTTTAAATTAATGAATGATATTTATTCAGCATTTCGACGTCATTTTTATTCATTCCAAGACTATACAAATACAGTTTTGGCCAACAAAAAATAATCTTTTTTGTTTGTTTAGTCCAATCACAATCAGAATCCTCTGCAAATATTTTATTTCCTATACAAATATATTTTGGTATCGAATATCATTTCACAGACATAGACAAACAACCTCTTACCTGCATTTTAATAAGCTATTTTTTGTTGTTTAAATCAACTTTTCAAGCATTGTAATGTAAGTATATGTATGTATTGTATACATTTCAAAATACGTACTTTCCTTTAATTTTTACATGAATTGAAATGTTTAAAAAGTACAAGTTTTAATCTATCTCTACCTACCTACCTCTACTTTTTTATTAGTTTCTTGTTTGTTTGTAGGTCTTATAAGCGTAGTATAATCTATGAGTAAAAATGGAGAATCAGTTTTTTTGTTAGGTTTAATGGCAATGATGTCTAGGAAATTAGAAAAAGCTCTCTCCAACTTATCAAAAAATTTATGAGTTAGTAACAGTACACGTGATGAAGTAAGTATCCTCACAAGAAATATAGTATTTTATGCAATTTAAATACAAATTATTTTTATAGAAGGTGGCGATTTACAACCCACAGTATGGCAGATAATTAGTACGACTTTATACAGGATTTCTACTAAATGTATATTTCTAATAAAGTATATGAGATTTTTCAAGGAACCGAAGTAGTACTATGAGAATGCACGAATTGTAGAGGTCCATAGGAGTACTGCTACAGTACATATTTTCAGCTACGTAATGCTGTGGTATTATTTAGAGGGGACGGCTTGGTAGTTATGCAAAAGAGGCCAATATTTCATCGTTCTTCCGTCTATTTCAGTTCGCATTATCATAACAATCGCTCTACGTACGGTCTAAGCGTTTCGCCCACAGCGCTATGCAAATGCATCTTTATTCACATACCGTAACTTCACTAATATTCGGTGCTTTTCACCGGTATTATTGGTCCGACCGGTAATCGGTAATATTTTGTTACGATTATTAAATGTAACTACTTAATTATTACCCGGGATTATTACCTGTGTAAAACCAAACCCAAATAAACTATATTTTTTTCGGTATCAAAAGTAATTTTTATGATATTTCGGGTTATAATCAATATGTGCTAAATTTTGTGCTTTTGGGCGAAAGGTACCTCCAAAGACGTGCAAATGCAATCGGCTGCAATGCATGCTGGACTACCTCTTACTAAAATGTAAAGTTATTATAAATTGATCGTTTTCACAAGCGATGCTGAGATTGAAAGAATATTGTAATAATTCAAAAAAAAAAAAAAAATAAATTCAAAATTGTTTTTTTTTCGCTGATCCGTCAAGGCGCTCCATAACCTTCGTGGGTATTTTTATTTCAAGGGCAGAGGGCGTTACACGAGTGCAAGCCTGTGACGAGTATTCACCATATTCTCAAACTATATTCATAATCGGTAAACATAATCGATTTGTAAATACCGAATAATTGGTATTAATATACGAATTAGTCGATTTAAATATTAACATTTAAAAAGATCTTAAGGCTTATCATCGTATCATTTTGCAACTTCATAATTATTCATATCAAATATCGATTTTTATTATTATATCGATTATTCAGTTTGACAATAAATTAACAGAGAAACGATCATTGTACGATTCGTCATCATGATCATCAATATCCCTACAAAACTAAAAAAATGCAAGTCGCGCATATGATACCGCTATACAGTCGCGTTTCGTGTGTGTGAGTTTTGGTGGTCTGGATGGGAGGAGTACATCCAGTCTGCATATCAATTGACTCTGGTTCTTCCCCATCTAAATGTATAAAAAAATCATTCAGGGTTATCTCTTGCATTAGAAATGCACCTAAATCTCTAAGCGCTGTAAATATGAGGTAGTGCCACGCTGTGGAGTGTAGGGCATGCCTGCACGTAGCCGAATTGGGCCGCTCATCTGTATACCGACCGACCGACTATGCGGATGTCTATGGGCGTCGGTAGTCATGCAAATGGCTCCTACTGCTCGTTTGTACCCATGTACTGTACGTGCCTACAAAAGCGCGTCACCTACCATCAGGCGTCAAGCTCGTTGGCTTATGCAACTCAATACGATATTGAACAAGTTGCTAACTACGTGTATTAGAGCGCAGCGTTTTCCCATTTCCCGCGGCGGGAACTTTTCTAATATTATAGTTTCATTCATATTGTACTTCGGAAGTTTTCTTTCGTGGAAAATGAAAGACCATTTCCATAACTATTATATCTGTTTTATTGCTTCTCTTGTGTTGGATATTAGTGTTTGTTGTTTATGTGTTGTGTTGATAAATTGTTATTACTAGGCCCTACTTTATAGATTGGCTATTAAGAACTTGTGTGTATTACTGTCGAACCTCCTTATTAATAAAGATAGATTAACTTAATCCAAGTATTAACCTAGTATTAAACTGACATCTGTCAAATTCCATTAACGCATATTTATGCGTACTTATTTTATATATATATATTAATTTATGCGTATACTATTTAGTATGGAATTTGACAGATGTCAGTTTAGTACTAGATTAATGCTTGGATAAAGTTAATCTATGTTTATTAATAACGCCCTTTGTGTTAATTGACAGAGATCTTTAAGTTTTTTCACCAGGTAAAGTTATAAGCTATGTAATGATAAATAGGAGCGTCCAGGTTACGCAGGTGAAACCGTATGGCGCATATAGTATAGTATAAGGTACCCACTTTCCCTCGAATGAGCCACCTGAAACTCACAATACGCTCGAAACTCTCGAACATTGTGCAATATGAGTTTTTTCGAGCACTTTTGATGCACATAAACATCCGCATAGAGGTTTTGTAAATGCGTAGTTTTTTAAAACGCCGCCCGAAACTCAGACGCCGCACGAAACGCGACAGTATCATGTGAGTGAGAGGTACCTCCCCGGCCGCGGTAGCCCGATTTGGCTGCAATGCAGATGGCACTATCTCTTATTGACTGTATCTATAATAATTATAGATTACAATAAATTATTTTTTTTAATTTATCGGTCCATAAGTCACAATTCTTTCATTTCTTTCACAAATTCATAAAAGCAACGTTTCATGATAAAATGAAATTAATTAAACCAATAATCACAATGAAAACAAGACATGAACGGGATAATTGTGAGAATAAACATGGCGGCCCGCCCGCGATATTACCGAGTTTACCGCGATATTACCGCGATTACCACGATTACGGTTATTACGTAAATTACAACGGCTAGTTTACAATGTGCATAGCCGGGTGATTTGTAGCGTCTTGTAGAACAAGTGATCCATAATTATTTATATCAACAACAACCTTGTTATTGTCCGTACGATAAGAAAAAGAAAGAGCAACGGTTTATCCGTGAACTTCATATTTTTAATTAAAATAATTTGTTGTTGAGTATTCTAATCTAAGTCTGTAAAAAAGTTCATCCAAAGTTCTTCATTTGTTTTTGCGTGAAAGACACAATTAAGAAAGTTCGCATTGTACAATATTAGTAGATAAACAAAAAAATATTTAAATTTTATTCCATATTGTGTCTATAAGGACATAGCTGCCAGGAATCGTAAGGATTTACTTAATTTTAGACCTTGATACTATAATTCCATCTACGACCAGCACACTTCACATTCACACTATATCTGTGTCGAATCATCCTAATTAATTCAATTATTTCAACCGTTTCTTCTCGAATGGAAAACAAACATACATACATACAATTATAATGTTAGTAAAACTAAATTATATATAGGACATAATATTATGTGCCGCTTTATATATTATCTCTTAACTATGTAACTATATGTAATAAAACAGTGTAAATGTCCCAAATAAAGTTCTATTCTATTATATGATGTAAAATTAGGTTACTCCGTCAAATTACCAGGTCTCCACCGGCTCCCCCAGACGTGCTGTACGTGGCGCGGTGGAGATTGAATTGAATGTAAATGTTGATTTTTAATTATGTGGAGCTCTGCAATTTATGCAGGAGCGTGTCTCAGTTTTCTGAGTAAACATCGAAGCTCGATCGTTCGGGAGTGCACTTAGTTTTAATTGTTGGAACTTTTGAAGATATTGTGTAGAAAATTTTGTAAGAGAGAGAGAGAGAGAGAGAGAGAGAAATATAGAGAGAGAAAGAGAAAGGTAGAGTAAGAGAGGGGGAGAGAAATTTGCCGTTGGATTGAACTGACACGACCGGGTTCGTTCATAATATCCTCGTGAAGCGAAGGTTATCACGTTGCGGTTACGGATAGGGCTGACCTTTTTTTAATATAAAAAAGAAGTCGGAGATTTTGATGTCCAGCGCTCATAGACATCAGCATTTTGCAGATGTGTTGTTCTTCTTCCTTCCTCCCTAACTATGGGCCACCGGAAACTCATAGCCCTAACGTACGACATACAAAATATATTGGCTCCCATGCAGCATGACATTATATCTCTCCCGTTGGCCCTAACTCTGTCTGCCACATTTCATTTGGTTATAGTAGTCTTTCACCGAAAGACATGTACGGCTCATTTTGCTGTTAAAATAAAATATAATGTTTCAATAAAATTCAAATTTAGAATACGATGTAATGGACTTTGGAAAGTGTCGATTTTATATAAAAACCTCCTTTTGTCCGGTGGAAACTTTTTCACAATACCGGTAATTAAAAGTTGGCGGCAAACCCGGTGACAGCGGTAAGCCCGCCATAATCTTAACACCAAGAGAACATCTCATTTAACAGATTAACAATGTCGCGCGAAATAAGTTTGTTTATGGTTATGAGAAATTAAATTTAGATAGAAAATTCCTTTTTTTTGTATAAAAAAACGGATCTTATCGCGTTCGATTAGAAATTATTTTGTGGACATTTCGGTCATGTCGTTCTTATGGTTTACATTGTTTTATTGTAATTTCCCAAGAAAATTTCATTTTTTTTTATAGTATAAGGGGGCAAACGAGTAATCGGTGACCTTCTCATGGCTACCGTCGCCCACAGATATCCGCACAGTGGCTATACAGATGCATTGCGGTCCTTACTACACGGGCCACCGGCTACTTACACACCGCATGAAAAACGACAGCACAGCTGTCACTTCACGCCAGTGTCATGTAATCGAGAGGTACCTCCACGGTCGTGTCAGCACAATTCGGCTACATGCATGTAGTATGGCATGCATGTACCTCTTACTTATACTTATTCATAATTTTACAATATGATCATTTTCATTATATTAATAGCACAATCTTAACGACTATATTATAAGATATTAAAACGTACGTTAGAGAGAATTTATTATCTTATATCGTAAATATCATGTTTAAAATTAATGACCATACGATACGGAAATTAAGCGCTATGCGCCGGGGGTAGACTACACCCCGGCAGGTAGGGGAGTGGGGTGGGAGGGGGCAGAATAGCAATCTAGGGAGCCTGAATTGTCTGGACGGTTGAATGCAATACCTGGCGTTGTCGACTGCCCATCAAGCATACGAAAACGCATTAGGTTTAGATAAGACCGAAAACTGGCCGGTGAATTATGCTTCAAAAAGTTTATAGATTTGAAATGATATTCGATTTATGAGCGAATCTGTTATCTATTTAGAACATGTGCATTCTATATTTGAATTTTGAAATGTTATGTTCGATATTTGAACGAGCAATTTAATAAAAAATATACACGCAATCCATATTCGAATGTTGTAATGTTATTCGATTTTTGAGCGAAGTTTTCAAATATACACGCATTCCACATTTTAATTTTGAAATGTTATTCGATTATTTAATTTTTTAAATATACACGTTCTATATTTGAATTTAGAATTCAATTTTGGATAACATCACAATCGATTCTCGTAAGCGAATGCAAATGGATTCTGGGAGTACAAACATAATTCCATTATTAGCGAAGACGTCGGCGTGATATATTATCAAGTTAAAATTAAATTAATACCTCCTCCCTCCCCCCGCGTAGCCACCCTGATATATTGAGGATGTTTAATTAAAATATCTTTAAGTGATTTACGAGGACTGATAGCAATTGTTAGTTCAAGGCTTCCACTTTATATTTAATATTACATTTATTATTGAATTATTTCTGTACTGGTTGCATGTTTAGGAGAATAAATGATAGATGGCAAGGTTCAAATAGAGGCCGAGTTTAGGAAGTGCTGGTGATCATGAGCAATGTTGGTTGAGGATCGATTCCGGTTTGAACGCGAGTGACAGAGGATCGGACATCTTGTGGTTCATTAAACAAGGCATATGTTCAACGGGTGATGAAGAAAGGCATATGAGCATAGACAAGCTTTTTAAAAGAAACCACGGTGTAAATTAAACTTTTAGATTGAAGTGCACAGTGCACACGTGCTCATGAAATGTACAGACTATAAGATTAGCTGAGGCGATCGATGGGCACACTACCACGTTCCCCGTCCTGCATCCGAGCGTAAGAAGCTGACCAAAACGTATAAACTAGAGGCGCGGTGACGTGTAAAATCTATCCCAAGAAAAAAAAGATTATTCCCCTCTCAAAGGTCGGCAACGCATCTGTTAGACCTCTGGTGTTGCGGATGTCTGTGAGCGTTGGTGATCACTTTACATCAGGTGGTCCAACTTGACTCCTATTCTATAGAAAAACGAGAACTATATTTTTTTCGGAATGTACATTATTTTTATTTTATACCACACTGTAATCTATATCTGTACTAAATTTCACTCAAATTCATTCGGCTTTACGTGAATGAAAAACAACCACCCTACATATATTATCATTATTATCATTTATAACATCAATAGCTAGATTAATTAAAGTTATAACATTTATAATATAAATAGTTAGATTAGTTGAACAATATATTAACTTATACATCAAACAATAGAAATGTATATTTATTATAAACGTTCTGAACTTATAGAAGTTTTATCGGGTAGATTGAATTTGGTGCACCGTCGCTCCGCCCCGAGGTAGCAATTTCCACGGAAAATTTAATTCAGCTTTCCCGGAAAAACCCCTCCAAACTAAAACAAGATATTTAATACGCTTTTGTACAATCTAATCTGGAAATACATTTTACATATTGGATGAAGGTTTAAAACGTGTTTAATGAATTTCATTAGTTTGCAATACTGATTAAATTCAACTTGTTACATTGTATTTCATGAATTTCATTGAAGTGTGGTGAAAATTTCACTTCAGCTCTATGTTTTCTGATTCATTGGCATGGTGTTTTTTATTTCTCATTTTCCTATAACCTCTACTTTTTTATTCTGTATATGTATTTAATACGAAAGTGTTATCATTATTCAAATATTTGCTTAGTATAGTTTTATTTTATCTCGTTATGATTTCCAGAGTTCTTATGGTCATAG
>LUGF01057157.1:113286-135530 GCA_001625245.1 Calycopis cecrops | reverse complement strand
GGGGGTTTGTAATCTGGCTGTAAAACAGCTGAGAGCAGCGGTAATCCGGGATATATTAAAAGTCGCCCGTCAGCCGGTGTACGTACCGGCGTAAATCAAGCGATCTGTGTTCAAAACATTCAATGACGAAGACATTAAGATTTTTTGGAGAAGACTAGCTACGCCTCACGGTTTTACTCACGTTTTTATTCCCTTCAAATGTTGGAATAATAATAAGCCAATATTAAATAAAAAAAATTGAAAATAATGCCTAAGATGTATTTATTCATTATCGTGATACTGAGATTCATTTATTATGACACCTTATACGTTATAATCTGTCAAGCCGTTTAGGCTGTAGCAGAAAAACCTACATACATACATAAATAATATCAAAAACATGGCCCATCTTCTGTAGTCAGGTAAAGAATAAATTCTATCGTATCGATTCTTCTTTTTCTTCCTATCTATTCTAAAGAATAAATTCTAGCCTATCGAGTATTATGACTTCATATCCACCGTACAGTTATAATAATATCAACAGTATTCCATGCTGTGATTGTGAGTTTCCGATGGCCCATGGGTGAGGAGAAGGGCAGCACGTCTGCATTACAATTACGCGGATAGAATTAGCATCTGTAGTCAATAATAGTCAATTAAGGTCGCTCTTTTCCCGCTTAACTATAAAAAGCCTTGTAATATTTAAACCAAATCTATATTAAACGAAGTACAAACGTGTAAACAGAAAAGGAGCGCACAATAAAACATACATTATGTATCTCATGTTATATTCATGATGTCAATTTTTGGAAACTTCCAGGACTCATTTACATGTTATCTAGTTTGGGAAAAAACTTGTGTCATTTAAATGTGGCCATGTGTTTGACATGATTCTTGTCATTTACATGTTTAGTTAAATTATATTCAGGACTGGCTGTGTTGTTTCACGTTTTAAGAATGAAAGAAATAAGTTCTTTCATTCAAATTAAACATGAATCACTACATAGTATAAAATGCTTTCCGCTGACTGTATGTCTGTATGCTTAGATCTTTAAAATTACGCAACAGATTTTGATGGGTTTTTTCTTAATAGATAGAATGATTCAAGAGGAAATTATATGTTTAATCCTTTTTTTTAAGTCCGAAATCTACGCGGGCAAAGCTGCCGGCTGAAGCTGGTTCGGGTATATGTTTCAGTAGTTACAGTATATCAACTAGCCACGTAATTCTTAATCTTTGTTATGCTTTTATTTATATCCGTTTAATGTCTAAATATAATACTAGGGGGCGCAATAAAAGTACTATCTATATATATAAAACTCAAATGTGACATAGCCAGCTATCAACGCACAGCCCAAACCACTGGACGGATCAAGCTGAAATTAGGCATCCGGGTAGATGTTACGACGTAGGCATCCACTAAGAAAGAATTTTTAAAAATTCAACCCCTAAGGGGGTGAAATAGGGTGTGGAAGTTTATATGTATTTCTTAGAAATTAAACGCGGGTGAAACCGCGGGGCACTGCTAGTCTCCATATAAATAGATAAAGCCCCTTTGTTGCCAAGACCACACATATTTACAGTTCTCTATAAAAAAAAAAAGATTCATCCAAACTAGATCTATTTAAAATAATGTAGAGTTTGCAAAATTATCAAGCTCGGCATTTGTTGGCGTAACTGTCACCGCAGTGGTGTACCTACCTATCGATAAAGCGGTCAAAAAACGACCGCTATCTGAATCACCGATACATATCACCCCCGGGGCTTATCCTCGTCACGCTGACATCCCTCAACACGGATCGCGGCGGGACAGATTTATGGGATGGCGGGATGGCGGCCACTTGTTGCACGCTTTTTCACACATTTGTCATACAGCGTGTTAAAAGGTCACTCTTACTGACGTTCTGATACGTATACTGTATAGGTTCGCCTCAATTTTTACAACTATTTTTTATTATTTCTATTAGTCTTAAATACGTGCTATTTAAAAATATACTAGATAATGTTTTACCGATTTTGCAAACCACTTTTGCACGACGAATTCGAGGATTTAATTATCATTAATAATGAATAAAAGACAACTTAAACACCCAGACGCACACACACTTATGTTATCAAGACGAATCTAACCTCATTCAAAGTTCAGGGCAGCAGGAAACAGAAATCCACATCCTCACAAACACATATACTTTACCCTCCTACGTCACGACAGTAAAAATCGCAAAATGGCGACGCTACAAACGGGCAATACGTCGGATCGCGATCGGAACCATTTCCGTGCGCCCTCTAACGCCATTACAAGCAAACGGTTCACGTCCCCAGGGCTGTCACCGAGGCCTTATTATCGGGTTGACTGTCACTTGTTGCTAGCCCTGGAAACCCCAGGGGTTACATCTGGAATTCCGCATTTAGATTTTACTGGTATTTGAATTTACAGACTTAACCTTTCGTCTAGATTTTTATTCTTGTATTTAATATTTTTTTGGACTTAAAATATGAACACATTAAGGACTTATTTATAACTAAATTTAGCCCACGAACCAAGTCGTTAGATATAATAAGAGTATATATAGAAATAAGTTAAGACCATTTATAGGCCTATTGAAAAACGTGTGTGCTTCAGACCACACACCAGAAGTACAACTTAATTATTGAATTATGCACGAATTCATTACCGTAGTTACAATGATATAACATGTTATACGGTATTTATTTTTTAAATACAAAAAAGTTTCACTCAAATCAAATTTGTATTTTGAATTTGAAGGACAACTCAACAACCATTGGCCTCGACTGATATGTGATTTTTGTAACGCTCTCACCAGCTTACCCAAAATCTTTGAAGTTCTAAGTACTTCAAAAAGTACATGGTTTAAGTCTGTAAATAGAAGCAGATTATCAATGAAAGACTGGTACGTATCTCCCTAAGACTTTACTACATAAAAACCACGTTCAAGTGGCGAAGTGGGAGAGAGGAGAGCAGAAAAAATCGTGAGAGAAGTCCTTGAAGGTCCCAAAGAATAATGTAGAAGATCAGGATTTAAAAGTACAGAGATGTGTTATTAAATTTGTTACTGCCGACGTGGCTTCATCATGAACTGATTTTCTATGACATTCTTCTTCTTCTTCATTTTCTTCACCTTCATAATTTTTACTAAATCCCACCTAAGATACGACACGACGAACAAACAGCGTAGCCATTACTGGAAAAATATAGTTACGGAATGAACGGGGGTGGAGGAGAGGATGGTAAGAGACAGTATTACCAAAAGTGAACAGACTGTAGCTGATAAGTAGCATTATGCAATATAAAAATCTCATATGCATAAAAAGCATGATATATGCATAAAACTAGCATAATAACGTACTTGTATATTCTGTTTTCGTGCAAATACTATGGTTATATTGTCTTATCGTATCCAGTCCATATCGACCGCAATGTAGCTTGACGATTAAAAATCAAGTTTAGTTACTATTCACTTAAATGGGACCAATTTTCAAGATTCACTGCATATAGCCAATACAAGAGTGAAATTCCAAAAGTTACATTTAAATTGGAATATTTTACATAGAAATAAATGCATTCACAAATAATATGTTCACATCTGGGGAAATAATATTCAGAGCGAATTCCACTTCTACATGAATGTTGCAGTAGCAAATAAAGGTCACAAAGTTAAATCACAAAGACCAACTTTGTAATAACCTTGTTTGAAGACGAAAATAGATTCGTACAATGTTCCTCATTCATAGAGAACATAGAATTGTGTATTTTGAAAATAGAATAACTTGTATAAAAATATGTAGTAACTGTGATAAACGTCATCTTAAAATGATTCGAAATTCAAAAATCAGATACAGTTTCTTTTACATTTTTAATAAATGGCCAGCTACATAACAATAAATAAACATAATCCGGAATTGATATTCAGTTTCTGTCGGAATTTACATTTAAATAGAAACAACAACCATATTTCAAATTTTAGCACTATTGAAACAGCAAAGGGACACCGAAAATGCATAACGAGGCAATAGAATGCATTAATGAAAGTTTCAGCAATAGTTTAGAGTAACTATCCAATAGGAGCGGGGGTGCCCACCCCTCCCTAGCCCCTACCCCACTCGGAAACACCACACAATACGTAACTATAATGAAAATCCAAGTAATCTTGTCTAAAACATATTTCCTCGTTTTAAAACGTACCAAAGACAAAATTAACCTCAATTTTTATGTTTTCGCGCGCAAATTGTGTTTTGCATAGAAAAAAAAAACAATATTAGTCTTGTCGTATTGATCGTCGTTCGGCGCATGCGTAAAACAACGAAATTTGCAATTATAAAGTGCTCTGTGCAAATTTCGTCTAAGTTTTTGATTGAAACGCGTCCTCTAGCGGCGATTTTCGTGTACACCGAAGATGGGACGGTATATTTGAAATATTTCATATATTGCATCTGTTAAAATTAAACGGCTTTAGAGAAGTTTCGAACGTAATTGGGAAATGCTGAAATATTGATGGTTGGCAGAAGCTAGCTTATAATGTCCAAAAAGTATTTTTATTATTCTACAAACTTTTACAATTTAAATTTTAATTAAATTTTATGTTGTTACAGAACTGGTGCGAAAAGTTGTATAGTGAAAGATCATTGTGCTCTAATGTTTAACATATGCTTTACAAGATATATATATTATGACGTTACATATTTTAAACTAATATTAAAAATTCGAAAGTTTTGTGTATTTTCTTTCACGTATTAAGACCACTACTCGAATGATAGATTTAGATGAAATTTGGCATAGATGAAAATTATAATCTGAAATTATATAAAAATTAAGAAATATCTTTTCATCCCGAAAATAATTATAATCTCGGTAAATATTTTACTCGTTTAAAATTGTAGAACATCTTGTATTAAATTAAATAACAGCAAAATTAGATTGTACTACCTTTTGTAAAATTATATTACATAAACTTTATGCATAGTTTGTATGGTGAGCTTAAATTAAAAGTAAAAGTCAACAAGAAAAGTTTTTTAAATATCGAACAATCAAGAAGTCATAATTGGCTAATCAGCCAAAAGCTCACATCTAGGGACGCGTACCTAGTTCTAGACATAGCGCAGTCTAGCTTTAGAGTGCAATGCAAGTGCAGGAGGTAGGGGGTTGGGGTGGGGCGCAGTCTGGTTGCCATGGCAACCGCAAGATGGCCCCCGCGAAATTAGTACCTACGTCTGCAGGCTTTATGCGCCGTCTTCATTATGTAGGATTTCAATTTATTTCCGAATTGAACTTTCACGATTAGATTTCGTATTAGTTCCACTACCCGGTTTATTTACGCTGTTTAGTTTTCAACTTACATCATATTTGGTTTATTTAAAGTAATGATGGCGGACATTTTCTTTAAATGTATTTCGCGCGTAATTAAGATACGTATTTGACAGGTTTATGTCATCTTAGTCAAATGTTTTCAATTATTCCTATAATAAGGTATCTTTTTTATTTGTTTTTATTATTATCTTTTTTTTAATATTTTTAATATCGTCTTAATTGTGTCGCATATTGAGGTATAATCTGTTGTCAATTGTTAATAATGAAACTCTTTTGTAACGGTTGGTAGAGTCGTTGTTATTATTTTTTTTCGCAGGATCCAAGCTTTTGTGAGTGAGATCGAGTGGCGCAACTAGTATTTTGATGGATTATAAACAAAGGCTGACTTATATATTCAAGATGAAGTTTTTTAAAGTATGCCGCGTAACTTTTCTCATTTATATTAATGAAATGTATTCGTACTTATAAAATATACTATTGCGGGTCTCTATAACAACTAACAGACATATGTATGTAGAAGTATGTATTGTAGAATTAAGGTTTTGTATATTTTCTTATGAACACAATGTTCATTAATTCTCATCGACAATGCATGGTGGTTGTCTTTCTATGACTAATGACGACCATAGACATCCGCACAATAGTTCCCATGGAACAAGCATCTAAGTTTTTCTCCTTGAATTTTGCGAGTTATTATTTTGTGTCGAATAAACTCTTCCTTTATGGACTCTTCCCATATTTTTGCCTAGCATTTAGTAGAAAATTAAATTTATCCCTTGACTCGTCTAAATACAAACGAAATAGGTTCTAACTATTGCCTTCAAGAGCATTATTGTGGTGTATGCTTTGTTTGTATATTTATATGTTCCGAGCTGCAATCTGAACTGCTTGACGGATTTTAATATGTTGCTGTTTCTGATATATCACCGATCCATTATGGGGTCCATCTTAAAATAATACTAGCTTCCGCCCGCAGTTTCGCCCGCGTGGATTTCGGATTTCAATATTTATGTATGTCAATATTATATATATACCTTCCTCTTGAATCGCTCTATCTATTAAAAAAATCAATATCGTTTGCATAGTTTTATAGATATACAGACATTTATTTTATACTATGTATTAATTATATCTTTTTGCGGATATTTGTGGGTGTCAGCCAATGAGGGAAGAGTTTTCGATGGCTGTGTACACCGCTCGGCAATAGTACTCCATGGTGAGTTAAACAAATACATTCCTCGCCACTGCCGGTACTATACTTTTGCTTTGGAAATTTTCTGTTTTGAGGGGGACTTGATCCTAGTGTACACAGGTTTTATCACTGGGGTTAATGATTTTTCGTGGGGCTACTTGTGCTCTTGTTAGTTTCCTATCTTCCCTATCTTTTACATGCGTACAGGAGCCCTTGATCATCGGTTAGTGGCCCTAAATTGTAAGCTTAAACTCTTTCATTTAATTTATCTGATAAGACATCTCCAAGCCAGCTCCATAATTGACGACGCTCACGCAGTGGTACGGAGCTCGTCGCGGGTTCGAATACTGCCCAGGTCAATGTACAATTCGTACGTATTTCTGTTATAAAAATCGTAAATATATAAAAAAAAATATTCGAATCCTACATTATTATTCCCCGATTATGTATTTCTATGATTAAAATCTGATATAAAGAATATATAAGATTTCTTAAATTTTAGTACGGGGATAGACTAACATGATGTCCACAGATATTTTTATAAAAAAAAAATGTTGGCAGAGTTCATTTAGCTTATTTATCTCTTTATTAACTACTAGCTTACTCCCTTACTTACTACTTTGCCCGCGTGGATTTCGGACTTCAAAAATGATTCAAAATTTTACTTTTTATGTTATTCTGATATGAAAGTTATATTACTGTAAAGTTTCAGTAGTTTTTGTGTGAAAGAGTAACAAACATTCTCACAAACTCTCGCCTTTATAATATTAGTAGGATATAACTGAACTCGTCTAGTGTTTTATTTTCTACAAAGTTAACTACTATTCTAGAGTTGTTTACTAATATATGAAATTGTAATATTTTTATTTATTATTATTATTATTACTTTAATAACTCTAGATCACTTTACTTTAGGTATGTATAAAGGGGTCTAGAATAAATAGTGCACTAGAGCAAAGAGAACAAAATAATAATCTAAGTGATTATAAAAACTAATATTTTGCCGGCTATAATTTTTAGGTAGATTTTTTGTAGGAGGTAGTAGGAGGTAGTAGGAGGCAGTAGGAGGTAGTAGGAGGTAGTAGCAGGTATTCTGCATTGCAGCCTAATTCCGTAGAGATCTGGAATAATCTCACTCACACGCTACCGCGCGATATATACACCTATGTCGCGTTTCGTGCGGTACTCCTCTCTTCAAAGTCTCAAACTAATAATAAGTTTAGTAAGAGGTAGTTCTACACTGCATGATCGCATGCAGCCGAATTGGGCCGGCACGACCGGGGAGGTACCTCTCGCTTACACGAGACCGGAGCAAAGTGACAGCTGTGCTGTCGCGTTTCGTGCGGTGTGTAAGTAGCCGGTAGCCGATAGAGGTGGGAGGAGAAAGGAGGGCAACGTATCTGTATAACCTCAGTGCGGATGTCTATGGGCGTTGGTAGTCATCAAAATGGCTCCGATTTCTCGTTTGCCCCCTTATACTATAAAAAAAAAGTAAAATCTCAGATCGGTTTCATTACGATAAAGTAAAGAAAAGAAAAAATTGCTGTTATAGCCGGTGCTAGTGGAAAAGTACATCTCCGTAGCGTAACACCAGCGGGAAGTTACGGCTACCAACGCTTTTTGTGCTTTTTCCAGCGGGGATAAGTCGCCCGGATTCTCCCGATTCTCCCACTTTGTCAGACGAATTTGGACGCATATTTATGTTCGAATTATGATGAAAAATTGACTTTAATTAATATTTTTATTTTTTTTAAACTTAATTGTATTAACGATAGCTGCATCCCGATGTTTCACCCGCGTAAATTTAGATCCCGTGGAAAATCATCCCATGGCATTCCATAGGAACATTTTTTCGGGATAAAAACTATCCTGTGTTAATCCCAGTTACTCTCTGTGTGTGTGCCAAATTTCATGAAAATCGGTTCTGCAGTTTTTACGTGAAGGAGTAACACACAAACAAGCATACAAACTTTCGCATTTATAATATTAATAATATGCCTCATAGACATCCGTCATAACAGATAAGTGGATACGTTGGCGTTATTACTGTCTCACCTCGAATGGGCTACCGGAAACTGGGAAACCGCACGAATCGGGACAGAGGTCACTGTGTGAGCGAGAGGTACCTCCCATCCGCGCCGGCCCAGGGCCGCTACAATGCAGGACTAGACGTGGAAATTTTATTGTTTACTAGCCGCGCCCCGCGGTTTCACCCGCGTAACTTTCGATCCCGTGGGAATATCGGGATGAAAAATAGATGTTGGCCGATTCTCAGACCTGCTCAATATGCTCACAAAATTTCATGAGAATCGGTCAAGCTGTTTCGCAGGAGTATGGCAACGAAAACTGTGACACGAGAATTTTATACAGGGTTAAATGTAATTAACGCAAAACTTCTTGCAGGCAGCATGTCTACATCAATGCCAACAACATTTGTTCTACGACTTTTGAAAATTAATAGTTTTTACCATTTTAATATTCTCATACAAAATTAATATATTGCCTCTGAACTATCATTTAGTCTGCGTGCGCCTAAGAAAATAGCGCGGGAAAGGCGCGCGGCAAGATAGGGGCTCCCGCGCGTCATTCTTACAAGATACAGAGTAATAAATAACAGTGGGTGCAAACATTTTTTGTTTTTATTTTTTTTGTGCTATTTATCTAGATTCGTAAAAAGTCGTAGAACAAATATTGTTGGTATTGATGTAGACATGCTGCCTGCAAGAAGTCTTGCATTAATTACATTTAACCCTGTATATTAGATGTATTTTAATGCGCAATAACTTCTGATACACGACAATATTGTTTAGATATTTATACTTAAATAATTATATTGTTTTATATCTTTGTAATAATTACAATAATTTAATACTGACAATTAGTTATTAATAAAAAAAATGAATGGACGCACAGTAAAAAAACATTCAGGTAAAAAGTAAGAACCTCCCTTTTCGGAAGTCGGCTACAAATAAAAGTGCATGCCCTTGAACGATGCGATAGTACAACTTCACGCGCTGAATTACAATTTACAATTGAAAACGTGAATGAATTACAGTCCGGTCGTGTGACGGTAAAAATGAGCACGCTATCTGTTGCCGCTTTTGTTTCACACAACGCATAACGATCGTACTAAATCGGCAGTGTATTATGCGCGGTTAAAAATGTTTTTACGTTATGGTCGAGTGTCGTTTTGTTTCAGTTGTACAGTTGCACTTAATTCCCATGTTTCGAAAGTGACAGTGACCCCGTTTTTGTGTTTGATTTATTAATGGATTTGCATGTTCATTGAGTCGCGAATCGCGATAGTTTAAAGGTATTCATTTGTTGACGACTAAATTTGACTAAAATCAATTCTTTTGGCTTTGTGAAGGTCGTTTGATTAAATATATGCGTTGTCAATTTTCATTAGTGGTTAATAACAATGGTTAATACATTCACGAAACGGTGACAAGGAAGGGGGAAAAATAAAAGAAAAAAGTAAAGAAAGTAAAAGAAAATACTCACGGGTGTTACCGAAGAGCGCCCTCTGCCGCGACCGCGCCGCGACTCGCTCTTCACCGTCTGCAATGTCCCGTCCGGCGCCAAAATAAGCTACAACAACACAGACACACCACATACTTAACAAAAAGCAAAAATAAAGTAAAATAAGGGAGAAACATTAACACAAAAAGGGGAAAATGAATAGACAAACATGCAATGGATTTGGGTTAGATGACAAAAGATTAGTTATTTTAGTTGAATTAGGTATAATAACATATCAATCGTATGGTTACGATAAAGCGCCACCTATGTTACGCCATTCGCACTAGCAGAATCAAGTCTTACTTTAGTTCCACTATTCGCCAGCAGATGGCAACAGTTTAGAAATGAATGTAGTTTGTCAATGCACTCACAGATGGCGTTAGAATATTGAAATTGTGACAAAATTATTTAAAATTTATAAAACTTGGTAAATAAATATTTCCTTGGAATCACTATTGAAATAACTTTCATTTTTTATTTAAATTTACATACATCATTATCCTTCTTATTTCTTATCATTAAAGTGTCCCGTTCATAATGTCTTAGATAAAATAAGGTATCTATTTATCGTCTCGATGAAAAAAACGGTTAAAAAGATAAAATAGCATTTTATTTAGTTTTAAAATACAACTTATGTTACGTAAATATAAATGAAACTAGAGATAACGGTAAATCCTTTAACAAAATTAGGTATATCAAAAAAATATTTGAGTCGGTTGCCATATTGAGTCGCTAGATAAAATAATGAGTTGGATACACGAATAAATAAACGTAGTTTTCTGTTACCGAGCACATGGCATCGGCCCACAGCTCGCACCTGGCGTTTTAGTTCGTTACTCCTGTTTTTGTGTTAGAACGGGCACGACATTTGTTACAACTTATAACATATCCCCGTCCCGTTCCCACTATAACCTGTTCTCTTTCTATTATCTATTCTTATTCAAATCCCAGGTTATGTAATTATCCTCTCTGTAAAAATTGGGAGACGTTTGTGCTTGTGATTGAGAGTTATCAACGGCGAAGTGACGGTTACTCTGACAGCTGCGCACAAGCGGCCGACATTAGCATTTTAATTACAATAGATAAAACGGAGACACATAACTCTACTCAATCGTTTGCATGCGATAGCTTGTAGTGAAGTAGGTCACCCATATACGAGGCTTCTAACTTTACACATTGTTTTCATTCGCGCCTATCAAGAACCTATTACAAGACTTAATAAATATTTAAAACGTTTTATTGTTTTTCTAAGTGTCAATAAGCCCGAAGATAAAATTAATTTAGCTACCTATAATTTTGCTTTTTCATCTCATTCTCAATGAGTAGGTATTTATATGACCCATCTATCCCAGTTCCCACACAAGAAATGGTAGCAAAGCCTAAATTAATTTCTACACGATACCAAAAGATTCAGCTGATTTAAATAGTGAAAGTAAAGAGGTCATAAATAAACATAGCCTATAGGCTGTCGTATACGGCATATTATACTAATACGTTATTAGCAGAAAATTCGGTGTTAGGTGCTAAAAGTTTATGATGCAATACTAAATGGCATTACATCATGAATCATGAACAGTGTAAACAACGAACAACTACTTTATCAAAAATTCAACGAGACATTTGAATAAACCAATTCTTATCCCTAATCCGCTTTATTGATACAAATTTCGGAATTGATCTGATTGCTGGACCATAGAATTAAGGCAAGCGATGAAGTAATGGAGCAGGCGGTTAATTGATAAATAAATTATTCTGGTCTGTTGTTGCTGCTACCAACAGCATTACCGAGGGATCAATCTAAATTGTATCTTTTAAGTATTGATAATGATTACTTTTAAATTATGAATATCTCTAGTGTCATTATTTTATATCTAACGTGGTCTATTAAAAACCCCATCAGGCCATTAAGACCGTTCGAATGAAAACCACATACAGGTACTTTATTCCTACACTCGAAATACACAACACTGATATCCGTCATCTTAATCCACGCGTGACTATAATTATTACTGCAAAGCTTCTGAAACGTCGAGATTGTAAAATACTTAAACAAACTGCGATGAAATCCGTTAAAATACTTTTATTATAATACACAACTGTTTTGATACAATAGCGTAATTCTAAAATCTTCGTCCCACCATAAAGCGGGTGATAGTAAAATGTAATTTTATTGCTTTGTAATCGACACGAAATTTACTCGGGTTGTACGCGTGGGATGAGGCATGTGTAACGTGAGGGCTCGCCTCAGTTGTGGCAGGTCGTGTCACGCGAACCTCGTTGATCTCTGACACTCCAAGAAACGGTATCCAGTGGTCAAACACACTCCAAAACTCTCACTTTCATTACTAAAACATCTGCTAAGACAACGGTCGAAACAAATTCGAATTTTAATTTTAATTTGAAATAGTACAACGTTCCAATTTCAAAATACTTATATTTGTTTTATGTTAATTTTAATTTGTTCTTTCATAGGTTCGAACATACTCTAATTTTAAATAATGTTCCAATTTTAAATTAAAAAGAATAATATTATAATGGCGGCGCTGCCATGTTTTAGTGCCAGTAAATTATGAGTTATTCGCGTTTATTTGCGGAATTGTCATGGTATGATGAATGCAAATGGCGGTTATTTAAAATCCGTTAAAGTGGCAGGTGCGGGTCGAAGATAAAGAAACGATACTATCTATAAAGTTAATCTGCAATGTACGGTTAATTGGATCGGCTCATTGTTATATCCGTTTTTATCTACATGCCTAGTTTCGCTATTGGACGACAGATGGCGGGGTTGTAAATTTAAGTGGTATTCCCTCTGGATCTACTATGGCAATAAACTTAGGTATATTATTGTAATTTTTTTTATTAAAGTGAACCATATCATGAGAATATCGTGTCTATTTCGCTTATGGCCCGGGGGTAGTCGGCGTTTTGAAAACGTCGTTTGTCGCGTCGCCGCGGAGTCAGTGAAGTAAAAAATTGCAATGTTGTACCGAAATTGATATTCAATGTGATTTTACAACGATTTTCTTGACAAATTGCTTGCGTCTGGGAATGATGTATAAATCGATTTATCGATATTTCTTCATCAATGTAAAGTGATGACCGTGTTATCGATTTTCTTACGGTTGTCGGTCAGCATGAACGAGGGGGGCTAGCAGATATGCACCTATAACTCTGGATTGTGTGGATGTTTATGGTTAATAAACATCAGGATACTCCGTATGCTTTTAGATACATATTATCCTATGTAAGAAATGCCTGTATGTAAATCAAAGGTAAGTATGTAAGTATGTGTGTAAATCAAAGAAGACGTGTTAAATGAATACAATCAGAGTTATCACATCGGTAACCTTGAAGTTATATTTCTGGTCTGATATACGCCGTCTCAAGAGACACCTAATAATATCTGTATTTCTTTAGACCATTGTCTAGATTCCTTTATTTAAATATATATAGCTATATCGTCTGATCTTTTTTGTGTTTTGTTTTATTCTCAGACTATACAAACTTTCTCAACGATCATTGTCTTGCCTTTCTCCCATCAGCTTTTCTGGAAAGTATCAATATCATCCCGCCAAAGTTTCCTTGGCTGTCCATGCTGTCCTTCTATATCAAGACTGCAATGATGGTCACACTACTAAGAACGAAACATATGTTCTGTGAGAATTACAACTGTATATATAGTGAAATTACTAGTTAATGAATTCGCGTCAGCAACATGCTTTATAGGGCAGGAAAGTGTAGCTACGTTAACTACAGGACGTTGATACTCGATAGTTTTAAGTTTTCACTTCTATAGGAAGACCCTATAACTGGCTATGATTTTAAGAATTCACTGCCCTATATAGGCACATACTGTGATAATATCGAATAACCTGAGGAAGTGAATGAGATATCTTTTGGGAAACAGCAGAAAAAAGCGTCGGACAGAACAATATGGAACAACGACAAGAGTTGTGCTGCTTCTACTTAACAGATACAAAATAATAAGTCATCGAAGTATAGATGTAACATATCGATGTAATAGATGATCTATAGATAATTAAATTAGTAAATTTTATGTTAAATTTTAATTAGTATAAATCTATGATAATATAAGAATAAATTGTACGAATATACTAACACTAGTTCCTAAGGATTATTGAATTAACAACTTAAAAATGTGGGCCTTTGTTGTCTGAATAAAGATTATTATTATTATTATTATTATTTTAAAACTTTATTTTTCCACAACCCTATTTGAGTTGGTATTATATTATTACTTACGGGCTCAAGCCAAGTAAATAATAATTATTAATTTAAGGCAGTATTGATTATTACTATTATTATTATACTGGATTTGTAATTGTAATACGTCACTTAGTTACCCTCCACTTTCTTCTCGTACATTGTCTATGAAACAAAACGTGTAAGCAGAATTTCAGCTCAATGGACGTAAGGCAGAGTTTGAAAAATGGTTTGCGAGTGCAAAAAATGTGTTACAGCTACAAACATGATAAATTGAATACAAGTTTGTGAAAGAAAGGAAATGGCCGCTATTATTTATGGCTCCATTCACATCGGCGATGTCCAGATTTTATTTTGAAAATAATGAATTTATGAAGATATGCTGTAACGCTCCTGCTCCTTATGGAACCAAATTTTAGACCAGCGTTATGAAATAGTCATTAAAATGGCTTCGACTGCTCGTTTGCCCCCAATATACCGTAAAAAAAACAAATAAATAAATGTGAGAAGTAAAATCATCCAAAATTTCGAATTAAAATGATATATAGCATAGCGCTTTTCAGCGCTTACCTCGTTTAAGCGTCGCTTATGCCTGTTACAACCATCCTCTTTTAAATAGTGTTCGTTCTTAAGAAGTAAAGTGGTCTAGTGTTAGAGATGAGGCAGTTACTTTGTGGTTTGTTTTATTAAAAAACTTTTAACCTCGAGTCTTCCGACTAACAACAACTCATCCTCACACCAGCTTCCCAAGGGGTGGACAGAGAGCACCGAGTGCCACGTATCTCTCTCTCTCTCACACTCTCTCTTCACACACAATAATTTCTTAGGTTTACGCGAATGTTGCACGTTCTAATAAAACTTAACCGCGTTAAAGTTTGCTAAAATATTTTTATGGAAGTAAAACTTCTATACGCGCGCTTGGCATGGAGAGTAAGCTGGCGATAGCGTTACAAAAATCACAAATCGGGCGAGGCCAATGAAAGTTGTCATTCAAATTCAAAATTCAAATTCGATTTAAGTGAAACTTTTTTGTATTAAAAAAATAAATATCATATGACATGTTATGTCATTGTAACTATGGTAACGAATTTGTGTATTGAATCACTAATTTAGTTTTACTTCAGTTGTGTGGTGTAAAGCACACATTTTTTTATAATCTCTTTTCTACACAGTTTGGGTATACTCCACTAGAACCACCAGTGTTACACCTAAATCCCGGTCGTCAATGATAAGGTCAATTGTGGGATGATTTAATGACGGGACCAGGAAGCAGAAGCGAGCATCAGAGTCCGGCGTATAGATTAGTTCGTACTTGATAGCAGCTTCCGTGTCGCTGATCGAACTGATCATCTAGGTCTTCGTTGATATATGTACAGTCCGGAGGTAGTGGTATTGTGCTAGCTCGAGGAGGTACCTCTCGCTCGCATACCGTCGACGACTTGTGAGTCAAGAGAGAGAGAGAGAGAGAGAGAGAGAGAGAGAGAGAGAGAGAGAGAGAGAGAGAGGGGAACACCTTTGAATAAACCAATATGTTCTGCCTGTAGAGGTTGGTATTCATCAAAGCGATCCGACTGCTAGCCTCTTTTTACCGCCAAAAGGACCGTTCGCGCTAAGTATGCAGTGACGTCGCTATTTCCAATCTAGCCGCATTCTTGCAGTCCTGTCACGAACACAACCACGACCTGCCACGAGAGCCTGGATTCTAGTGTTAAAGCGTTTATCTTGTGTCTGGTTTCAGTCAGTTATGAAATTATGTAGGTAACTGTTTTTTAATTGCTGGGGCGAACGAGCAGTCGGTCCTTTCCGTGCGTGGATCCATATACATCTACACAACCAAAGGAGATCGCATATTAAGTTTGTATCAATGGTATATATATGACTAGTGGAATCCCACGGTTCCGTACGTACAGACAGAGCGGCCTGTTTACCGCCGAGGCCGCGGTTTGATCCTGCGGCCGCCGGAAGCTCAATTCCGCGCAATTGCCGGTGACGTTGCACGCGCTTCAGTTGGCTCACGGTGCTGCCTCTAGCGGCGGATAGCGGAAGCTTGTAAAATATTTTTTAAATTATTTATTATAAGTATATGGGTCGATTAGTCAGATATTTTGAGTTCGGAACCTATGGTAATTATTAAGAGGTAGTGCCACACTGCATGCTTACATGCAGTCGAATTGGGCTGGCACGACCGGAGAGGTACTTCTCGCTTACACGAGACTGGCGTAAAGTGACAGCTGTGTGCTGTGTGTAAGTAGCCGGTGGCCCATGGAGGTGGGAGGAGGAAGGAGGGCAGCGCATCTGTATAGCCTCTATGCGGATGTTTGTGGGCGTCGGTAGTCATGAAAATGGCTCCGGCTGCTCGTTTGCACTCATATATCATAAAAAAAAAATGGGTTCTAAAAACCTGAGTCAACGAGAGAGAGAAAGAGTCCAGGCTCTAGGGCCTAGGCGTTCATTCATGACGAATGATGATGATTATATAGTAACCGTAGCTCTGGCTGGCACGGCCAGGAGAGTACATTACATTTACACAACACCGTCGTTAAAAAACAGCTATTTCTGTAGAGTTGTATTCAGCGGGGTTTCGTGTTACAGTTTACGGTGGCCCATCGGAGGTTTGTATAAGCCTTAGTCTTCATTGGATATTAAAAAAAAAGTTCAACGTTCCCATTGTTTCAAAATGTGGAACAATCCGAAATCATTGACATCCTTCACAATACTCACAAGTGAATCTGTGCAGAGCAAATGCGTTTAATTTATCAAATTGAACCGCCTTCCGTCGCACAAGTGCCGGATACTCTGTGTCCCGCTTATGACGCAGTTGCTAGCGGCACTAGACAAAATGGAGTTAAAAAAACGCGTGTAGCCGGGGTATAAGTGCTGGGGGTGTGTACGCGTCATTATAAACGCGAATGTCATTTGTGAGTGTTAACTTTTGCGCTGGCAAAATCTTGAACGCACACGTGCGACGTTTTGCCAGCTTTGCGTCAAATTGAAATAAATAATACTAGGAATTATCGTTATGATGAACAAATACGTAATAAAAACGTGTTCTAAGTGGGGTTGTTTTATATACGTCATCGTAGATTTCAATGTGTCATTTGCAAGGGTTTGAGATAGACTTCAATACATAGAGCTGGCAAAATCTTGTATATTGTGTTAGACATTTTGCCAGTCTTACGTCAAATCGAAATAAGTAATGACAGGAATTATGGTTAGGATAAAATAATTTAAAACACATCGATAATTTACTTTTATCTATACAATATTTAGTACAATATAATTGAGAAGTTAACTGTTGAAAATAAACTGTAACTTAAATATTGGCCCCGAATACTTATTTTCATTTTTTTAAATACTAACAGGGCAAAACCTTGAACCTATAAAAACTATTTTTGCCACTCGCTATACAATTCGCCGATTAGGTACAAAACGTAAACAGAGACAGCAATAAAATGAACGAGAGGGTGTAATGCCAATCATTGTCAGAATGAATTTAAATTTGGAATTCCCGTAAAAGCGCGCGCTGTAACATTGTCCCAACGTCCAGCTCTTGGTGACTCACACATCCGCAGTACCGCAGTACAATGTTATATTTACTGGTTGGAACAATACAAATTAAGGTTATCAAGAGCCGACGATACAATGCATAAGGTTACCTTCAAATCCAAATTATAGAGTCGCGGTTATTGGCGCTGTCTTTAAACTTTATTGTAGTCTTTAGACATCGCAAACATCACTACAATCATTTTCATCAGTCTTTGTCCATTGTATTTTTTTTATGTTAAAGGAGGGCAACCGAGCAGCCGTTTTCATGACTACCGACGCCCACAAACATCCGCATAGAGGCTATGCAGATGCGCTGCCCTCCTTTCTCCTCCCACCTCCATGGACCACCCGCTACTTACACACCGCACGAAACGTGACAGCACAGCTGTCACGTGTAAGCGAGAGGTACCTCCCCGGTCGTGCCGGCCCAATTCGACTGCATGCAAGCATGCAGTGTGGCACTACCTCTTACCATACTTAAAAATACATTTTCATGGGCCAGGTCGAATTGAAACGTCTGGTTCTGGTTTACAACCTCTTCTAAATAATCAAGAGCCAAGTAATACCAGATTTTTTTAAAGTATAAAGGCAAACGAGCAGTCGGAGTGTTGAATTTTCATGATAGACGCCCATAGAAGTTGACCACAAATGCCTGCCGACAACTGCATTGAGGTAATACAAATGCGTTGCCCTCAATCCTCCTCCCCCCTCAATGGGCCACCAGTGTGTATGTCACACACCGCACGAAACGCAGCACAGCTGTCACTTTACGCCGGTATCGTGTAAGCGAGATGTAACTCGGTCGTGCCAGTCCAATTCGGCTGCATGCGTGCAGCGTGGCACTACCTCTTACCTCGGCCTTAGGCCTCGTCTATATTTAAGAGTCACTACATGATTTCTATGCAGATGTGAATGGGCCTTGACAGTCCAGTCAAAAGCCGATTTGGTCCCTTACTATATAAAATGTTTTCGTAATCTGTAAGTAAATCGTGATTCAAAGAGTTTGTTTTAGGGCTATCCCTTTGGGCTTATGTGGTGAGGTTCAAGGGCGTCCCCGACCTAGCCCACATGTACCCGGACATCTCTGACCGTTTTATTTGGGGTCGGGACCTGCCGTTTTCCTTCCACGACCTTTTTATGTTTATAGGAAAATAAAGCGGATCCGAGATTTGTTTTGAGTTTACGGGTTAGGTGACGTCACGACATCTCTCGCTTCATAATCATCATCATCATCAATTATATCCCTTGTGCTGGAGACTGGTCATTTTCAACGAACGTAAGACTAATCTACTGAATATTGATAACCCGGGCCGCATTTTGCATATTAAGTTGTTTTTGTATTAATTTTGCTAAGATTTTTTTTAATGGTAAAGGAGGGTAAATGATCAGTCGGAGCCATTTTCATGACTACCGACGTCGACGTATATTGAACCAAATATGTTTTGTGTTGATTCTAAAATGTAGGTCTTTATATCAAGCCTAAGTATATGTATCTGACTCTATATTTAAGCCGTGGTTAGTATTTAAAACAAAAAAAATCTAGTTAAAAATATCTACAAGTATCTATATAAACGTATTTATTTTTTTATAGTATAAGGGGGCAAACGAGCTATCGGAGCTATTGTCATACCGTTCATAGACATCCGCATAAATACTATACAGATATGCTGCCCTCCTTTCTCCTCCCACCTCCATGGGCATTTAGATATGATTATGATGTGCTGCAATATGCAATTGCAATTGCTTGCAGTTCTAGATAGTACCATAATCGCGTGGGGACAGTCCCCCCGTGACCATGGTTGCTGTAAAGCTTCTGAAACATTTATATTGTTAAATAATTAAATAAACCGCGTAAAAACCGTTAAATTTGTTTTATTCGCGTAAACTTAAGACATAATTATTGAAATTACTTCTTATTCCGTAAAAATAATGATTACTGGGATATTTACGCGAGAGAACCCTGAGGTATAGCTAATAGAAATTTTTGTTCACGTGCGTATATTGCCTTATTAGTATTTATTGAATAATATTGCCTCCTATACCATAAAAAAAAAGAAAAATAAATTAGTGCCGTGTCTATTCTATTTGTAGGTCGTGTATACAGGGCGCTCGCGTCAGATGTGTGTGAGGCGTGAACTACGCCCTCGATGGCCGATCGAAATTATGTCAATAGCTTTACAGTTTACAGGATGGGGTGGAAAGTAATTTTATTCTATTCAAGATCAATATCTGGGTCACATTTTATTCAAATTTCAGAAACTTTTGCAGGAACGAGTAAGAAATACTCATCAAATTTAAGCGCTGGTACTAGAAAAATTACAAGATAATAAAAATAAAGAGGTTTGTTAGTATCGACACAAAGAAGGGACATAGAAAAAGACTAGTATAGGTTGTTAATAAGTATATTTGGTTCGAGAAATTGTTTACTAATAATTAAAAAAATATTTAATAAAAAAATGAATGAAAATTGAAATGAACTAAAGAATAGTTACGCCATTTTGGACAGTCTTTCATACTGGTTTGGAAATGGCATAGATGTAAAAAGAGTAGACAGGACACCTCAGTATTTCTATGAATATGTTTTCCTATTATATTTCATATTATTTACACAAAAATTCATATAGTACACCATCATTTTATTACAATATGGTATGTTTGAACATGCTTACACCTGCCTATGTTTCTAGGAAGTAAGCTTTATTATGTAATATACTCTATGGAAATACACATATACATAGCACAATGACCATTATTTTGTATCCATCGAAGTTTTTAGAAGAACTATAATGAAAAAACTCAAATAGTTATTTAACATGATATAGATCCTTATATGGCAGTAAGAAGTATAAAGTTCTTCAATAATTTCCTATTGTTTCTTGCTTTAAAAGCTTAAGGTTGTCGTTAAGATTTACAGTGGCCTATGGAGGGAGAAGGAGGGGAAAGGGGGCAACGCATCTGGTTAGCCTTTATACTGATGTCTATGGGCATCGGTAGTCATGAAATTGGCTCCGATAGCTCGTTTGCCCCCCTTATGCTACAAAACAGTTTAGGCAGTGTCATCGATACGCATCTTAAAAAGACCGGCTTCTTTATGTTATATTTCTGAGTAAATCCTTTGGCAATCTGTGATAAGCACATCCAAAATTAAAATCAAATCAAACAGTGATAAACAGATAACCAGACATAATTATTAAACAATTATATTAGATTCGATTGATCTCTATAATACTAAAACATATATCCTATGGTTCAGAAATATCTACGATAGATATACATAGGTATACCTTATTTTCTTTTCAAGTACAAATGTTACCCGGGTAAGATGAATACGTGCCGCGTCGTTCTTGAACCTGAC
This sequence comes from Calycopis cecrops, assembly GCA_001625245.1. Classification (NCBI taxonomy): domain Eukaryota; kingdom Metazoa; phylum Arthropoda; class Insecta; order Lepidoptera; family Lycaenidae; genus Calycopis; species Calycopis cecrops. The sequence continues at coordinate 114,386 of LUGF01057157.1, read as the reverse complement.
CTGTACCCGGGTGGGGCGCACCCGGATATAGCACGACAAATCACCGCCACACAATATGTCCGCTGGAGTCTCCAACATTGTGACTTCTTAGCGGTATTTTTTTTTAGAGTTGTTGCTCACAAAAGATTTTGCCAGAAATATTAAACAGCCTTTTATGAACATTTTTTTGATTTTTAATACATTAAACCAAAGATGATGACTAATCAGTCGTCTATATAAGTTTTACTTAAATGTAATAGAAAAAATCTAAACAATATTTTATACACAGGAATTGTATGCAACGGCCCTTATAAATATTAAATGAAGAGGACAAAAATAGTAAATTGTAATTTAGAAAGTGTCATTTACAATTATTGATGTAATAAATATACCATAAACAATGTATGAATAAAAAATGTTTTTATTTATCAGAGTGCAAAGGGACATTATGCCTTGACATTACGCAGGCCTCCCCGTCCCTTGGGCTCGTGAATTCCCGGTCACGGGTCCCTCTGGTCCCTCGGAGGGACCGTCTAGCGGGCGTCTGATACGTTATCGAGATTAATGCCACATGCTTATCTGTCCAAGGTCATGTTGCAGGTGTGTCGGGAGCGTGGAGCGGGAAATTTATTTGATTCCGGCAATGGCGTCGATGCTATGCCAATGTCAAGTGTAAATGACGTTTTGACATTGTTGGTTTTAATTAAATTATTTCAATTGAATTGCATTAGTAATTTATTTAACTTCGTAAATATACTGATTATTTATAAGATTTGTTAGCCATAACATTTAGAATATTGTCAACAAAATAAAAGCATTTTATTTTCTTAATATGTCTTGAAAAAGATTACTTATTTTTCCATTTTACATGGTATATTATTTCACATGTATAAACAGAATACTTAATATTTAACACATCAGTATTTCCATGAACTCTGTAAAATACCAAACCGAAACGGAAGAATCCTAAAATATCTAATATGATATTATAATCCGTTCTAACGAATATAGCAGTTTAAAAGAGATTTACTATTAAATATAAAATGAGAGTTGAAAAACAATAAAAGGTAAGCACTACATTACAATGTAGGCTGGAAATAGACGCGGAAGACACGTGCGGG
>LUGF01057157.1:73447-103623 GCA_001625245.1 Calycopis cecrops | reverse complement strand
AAGCGAAACCGCGAGAATAAGTAAAAATACGTGTTAATAGCTTTATTTTAAAACTTTGTATGTCTGATAATTTTAATTACCAATTAAAAGATGCAACAGTGGATTTAAAATTAGAATTTCTTAAACGTTGTTAGTTGCCAGTGTTACATCAAATGCAATTAAAAACTTAGATCTTAAAACAATCGCTCCACACCTTTATATATTTTTTTAAGTATAAATAAATAGAACAATACAATAAATCCATCGACGAAGGCAGCTGACAAGGCTATCGGACATATGGTGCCTACTTCCTGATGCCTTCGCAGCTGCGACGCGTGCGCAGAGGAACTAAAGCTTCCGATGACTGACGAAACTAATCTTGATAATTTCTCTAAAATACTTATATTTGTTAAGTATTTCTAGGTCAGGAGAGCATTTTATTTATTAACGATTCCAAATTCAAATTATTCTAGAACAGCAATGGAATGATTTAAAAAATTCAAATATATTTTTTTAAATAATGATTCCAAATTCAAATTATTTCAGAATGACAATCGAATATTTTTATAAATTCGAATATATTTTTTGCGCGCTAATTGTTGGATTTCATGTTTTTTTTTGTGTGAAATGTAGCTTCACATTTTTAATAGTCATTCTATGTCGTTCTTTTCCCTAGTTACCGTCAACCGCATCTGCCGCGACAATTATAATGATGGCGTAATTATATACGTTTTAGTGCCTACTAACCGACAAATTCGCATTTATAATTACTAACGATCATTTATATAATGCCCATTCAAGCACCTTACTGCTAATAACCATGGCAACTATGTAATACTAATAGTATGAATACTATTGACACATTTGGTTTAAAGTTTAATAGAAAATGAACTTATGGTTAACGATACATAACTAATTATTTTTGTATCACGTATAAGCTAGTATTTATATTAAATGCCCGATATTAATACATGTATGACTAAAGAAATCAATTGAAGAAATCGATTTCACTTTTGCAAATATATTTTTGCAAATGACAAATTTAACAAACTTTTGTACTTTCTAATTTAACAATAGAATGTTCAATTTAAAAAAAGGAATATTCATTCCTAATTCGAAACTTTGAAATGTGGTTCAAAATTCTAAGTTCGAACCGTCTACCTGAATGCATCATAAAAAAACGGGTCATCGAACTTAATGCAACAGCTGCTCCAATTCAAAATGGCGGACTCTTATGTCAAAATTTTAATAAATGCATGCATGTTTTGATATGATAAATTGAATAGGGCTTCCGAGTGCATCAGTTGCATGTTGTGGTTTTTACGATTCTATTATCCTTTACTGTAATAAGCTTGTAAAAAGCATGGGAAGCTTCATAAGTTTTAAGGACCTCTAATATAATTTAGATATTAGCTACACTGTTGATTTTTTTTATTTCCATCTAATATTTTAAATTTCAATTTAATTGCTTCAGTAAATACTCATTGGGATGAGAATCTTCTTATTCTACATTTTGCTCCACAGACAATAAACATTTTATTGTTATGTTTTACGTGGCGATTTTGTCTTGCGATTTTGCTATGGATTGTGCGTATTTTAAGTTTGCTAAGTCTGCAAGTGCACTTGGCATACTATTTCAAAAAGATCGATATTTTTTGCAGACAGCTGCCGTAGCAGCAAGAAAATTATGTGCCGAAGTTTGTAACTGCGCTAAATTTTGTGACTTCAGTCAGTAAATTGTGTTTCCATTTTCATTATAAAGTTTGAAATGCTTGAAGTAATTGAAAAAATGCTCTAAGAGTATTTCATTTACGTAAGTTAGGTTTGGAAGAGCTAAATAGAGTTTAAATGTCAAACAAAATAATCACCCCTTCCTTAATAGACAAAAAGTTGCTTTAAAAAATATTAAAACATCTGCTCACATCTAATTCTGACTATTATTTTTTTAGTATATTTAGTCAAAGACATTAATTGTCCAGAATTATCGTAAGTTCATTAGATTACGATAAAAATGTTAACAGAGCTATACTTTTTTTTCTGCAACAGTCGAACCTTTTTTCTAACGCTGCTTTTTTAAATATTTCCGGCCATGTGCCATCTGTCGTTGATTAAGATCAAACATTTTAATGTGTTTAACATTAGAAATATACTTATTTTACCAAAAAAATGCTGATGCCTACTATAGAATTATTTTTATCGCACATTTCTTTATCACTCTTCCTTATTTCTTTATTTATTTTTTCTTTCTTTATTTCTTATATCTTTATATCTTTATTTGAAGCCCGTAAATTTCAGCTCTTTCTTACGATTTTCAGCCTAAACCTTCTAGTCATATATTTTAACAAATAAAAATCTATCGTCTATAAGGTTATATCTATTCTCTTAATATTCAAAAATTTTTGTGTAGGTATTTTTGTCTACTGGCGGTTTTGGCTTCATGACTTAAAAATATGGCCGACTGGCATAAAACATTTTATTCACAAGTTCCACTCATTGTTCGATTGTTTAATATCGAAAAACGCTCGTCATGCTATCTTTATTACTTCAGATTAATGAACATTTTTGACGGCATGCGCGATAAAAATTAAGTCAAATTTATTGTTACTCGCGGACTACGTTGGAGGGGAAAGAATATTATATGTTACTAGCTGCGCTCCGCGGTTTCGGCCTCGTATGTTTCGATCTCGTGGAAATATTGAGAAGAAAAATAGATGTTGGCGGATTCTCAGACCTACCCAATATGTACACAAAACTTCATGAGAATCGGTCAAGCCGTTTTGGAGGAGTATGGTTATTTAAACATATATTATAAGATTGACATTAAAAACTTCTTCAGAAGAGGATACTTTCTAGCTATCATTTTTGTACATTAAAAAGTAATTTTCTACATGGAAAAGTGGGTAGCTATTCACTATAAAAAAATAACACCCATGCAGGTGTTATTGTTTCTGTGTTGGCTGAATTGTCATATTGTATGTCATATTTGGATAATGTTTTGTATGTAAGAAAGAACATTAGTGAATTCAGAACCAAAAATGATAATCATAACATAAATACGAGAAACAGGCATAAATTAGACATACCATTTCATAGACTTACTAAAGTAAAGAATTCCTTTCGGGGGCAATGCATACGCCTCTACAATAGTATCCCAGAAAGCGTCCAAAAACTTTCGATTAATAAATTTAAAAAAGTTGTTAAAGAGCGTTTGTGTGGTAAGGCATACTATAAGCCATAAGGTAACAGATTATATGACAGATACCACATCTTGGGATTGGTACCCTCCTCCCAGGCTGTTTCTGTACCATAAGTTTTGTAAATTTAGAAATTGTATTGTATTATATCGTTAATAATATGCAAATGTATTTGTATTTTTATATTTTTTTTAATCTTACATATCACAACATGAGGCCCGCCGAGTTCGCCGGTTCTTCTCAGGACAGAGCTGGGGTTGAACCGGTGGTAGATTTTATTGTTGACGTTCAAAAAGTAATTCCTGTAATTCTATTTTGAATAAAAACTTTTTGATTTGATTTAATTTGATTTGTCACGATCACACAATCGAGGAAACAATATTAGAAAGCTAAAAGTCTCTATGAAATAATTTGCAAATTCAAAAAAGACTTTACATGGAGTCTATGAAATAATTTGCAAATTCAAAAATTGTTAAAGTTTTTTGATGATATTTACTTAATGTTAAAGTTCTCATTAAAAATGATTGTTGTAATTAAATATAAGTGTATTCGTTTAGTAATTATAAAGCGTTTAAGTTTATAACATTTAATTCCCAGTAAACACGAAAGTTTTTTATTATAAATGGCCGTCCAACAACATAAATCCTTGCAGACATTACGGCTCGTATTACAGAACTGTCAACGAGCTTCCCATGCCTTTTTTAATAAAAAAAAATAAAGTATAAATCAAATAAAGGTGTCTCAGTATAGCGTTACAGTGTTTGCGGCGGAAGCTATGCTCGAAAACCGGAGCCAAATCATAAATTATACTTTACAGTTCCCGCCGGGATCCGGTTACGTTGTTACGATTATCGTGATATATTTTTTTGAACGAAGTGACAATTCTAAATTCAAAAATTTAAAACATGTCGTGTTCTACTTGACACTGATAAGTCAAAGTACTAAATTGAAAATTTCTATTTGACACTGACAATCTAGTTAAAGTTCCAAATTAAAAATCATATAATTTTAAAATTGTTGATTCAAAATCTGGTTTTTAGTCATAATGCCATAGAGTAGAAATAAAATGAGTTATTAAAGTTAATTAATGGCATAATGCCATAAAAAGTGTTAGTTTAACTAATAAGTGTAAACTAGTAAGTTTAACTAATAAGTGTAAATTAATGTTAATGTTCTATAAACTTCTTACAACGTAAAAGTAAACAATAGCCATGGTCATGACCAGTGCCCGTAAACACGGCTGCTATAACATGACCGAACCGTCCGAAAAGTAACAACTTACGGTTCAGTAGTATTATATAATATAATGAATTAATGATCAATCATATATTTGAACTTTTATTTAATTAGAAGGTTTTCCATTTTATCATTAACGAACAAAAAGTTTATTTTCATTCTTATTCATTGCCTATCAAGATTATGTTATACATATGTTTCCTATTCATGTACCCAGAAAACGGGTCAAAAAACGTTATGATTTTAATAAATTCAAGGCTGTACGTACAATTAGCGAAGTGTGATGTGGAAAAGCACAAGCGTAGTTTACCTTATGACTTCATGTGTTAGTTATTTTAGTTGGTGGCTTTTTAACGAATTTTATTATCCTCAATAAATCTATTAAATAGTGTTTTAATTTTTTTTATTGAATAACTAAAAATATAATACGTAACTTGCGTCTTTAAAGTAAAAAAACAACATATGGTGAATTTATTTTTCTGTTTATCTGCAAAGGGAAACGCGTGATTTTATTTTCACATCACGTTAGCCAGCTAGCCCCGTGCTAAGTACCGTAAGGACTTGTGTAACGGGTACTAGACAACGAATCATATTTAATATGTTCTATAAATATAAGAAATGTTATATATTTTATATTTTTATTATAGAAATAAATAGCTAAACATCCATGACCTAGGCGGGATTCGAACCCGCGACCCCTGGCGCAACATGCTCCACTTATCCGAGTCTGTACCACTGCGCCAACCTATCTGACTATAGACGATTAAAAATCACTACTTTCTAGAGAGAACTTTTAGCCGGTTCCTTATGTTATTATGCGATATTTGTGTGATAGGTACCACAAATAACATCGACAGCACATCTTCACAACAGTTCTCTAATGGGAGACAGAGAACTGAGTGCCAACGTCGCAATAAAAAAAAAATTAAAATGAAAAATTTATTAAATTATGACCACTCGATTAGGTTCCTTGTAAAAACTCAGGAAAGTACCGAAAATATGCGTTATAATAAAGAGACTAGTAATGCGCTCACCATCAACTCACCTTCAGATAAACAACCTATTTTCCCCTCCCTACTACAAAGAGAAACTAGTTAGACCGCCATAATATACCAATTAGCCTGTATCTGGATTCATTAAACGCTTCTATTTACTTTAGAAGTGTAATCCCCGTCCCTTACCCTATATCGGCGCAAAAAACTGCAATTACCTATCAGTACCACAATAGCCAAGTTGGCAAAGACACCGGCCAGGTAAGTGAGGCCTCACGCGTCCCCGTTACCCTTATAGAATGGACGGTATCGAGGCGATATATGAAGACGCGGGGGTCAAGGGATAATGGCGAGCGCTGTAGGGGTAGAAAGGCTTAAAGCCGAGAGGTCGTTAGCCTGGCTTTGATTGTTCGATGAGTGCTCCAATGAGTCAGTTGTAAACGTAAATAAACGGTGCGCCATCGAGTGTAGGAGAAATAAATGATTGAACACCGATATTGCCATATCTAAGATGAAATATATAAAAACAGTGTTGCTACCCTCTAACTAGCTAATACATTTTTGAGAAAACTCTAAACTCCTAAAGTCATATCAGTGTTCACTCCTACAATTCCAGTCTTTGAATGACAAACAAACATACGTTGATTTTCCATACATGTATATATAGATATATATTCAAGAACTTTGTTACAAGGTTACATTGAATGATTGATATTATAAGCACACAATTTGACTGCTCCAATCTACGTATTAAAACAACAAATTGAAAACTTGGACATGAAATGAGGGAAAAAAAGAAATCATTAATGACAGTGATATTTTATCATATTGGTTGAAGAAATTATTAAGAATTTAATTCAAATTTAGATTGTGGGCTAAACCTCATTTTTTCGTTTTGATCGAAATAAATTTCTAGTCTATCATCGCCTGTACGAATGTACGCACTCTGGAATGAATATACTATTATTTCTACCTTACGTATTGAAATATGCACTGAAAAGTACTAATTTGTGCTCTAGCTCCTAATCCACCCCTTACTTTGACAAGCCCTAACATAGTTCATACGAAACAAGTTATAACATAAATGCTTGATGAGGCATAGGAAAATCAAATGAGGGGATGATTTGAAGTTAACGTCTATCGATGCAGGGCTTTTCACATAAAAGGAGACCCTTTGAAAACAGAACACGAGTAGAAAATAAAGCCTTTTTCCATAAAGAATTCTATGTATTTGCTTTCCGTGTTTGCCCCCTATGTGCCTCTTACAAAGTAGGTTCACTAGGTTATGCTTTCCCCTCTGCTTTACACCTACCACTATGTTAGCACATAAGATGTATGTGTATGTTGGAGTTTTCCTTTCATGATAATTACGGATCGGGGGCATAAAATACACGGAACGTAATATTATGTAAGATCTTGTAATGATTTCCTCGTGAGTGGCTATTGGAATACGTGAAACTCTTGACGATTTTTCATGCTGCATACATTGACGATGTAGTATTTATTTTGTTATTTTAAATCATACATCGATATTACGAATTTACACATTATTTATTAGGTAACATTATCAGGTTTTTAATTACGTTACCTGTAATATTTTTAGTTATCATTGTCTGGAAAGATTCTAGGAATCTATTTTAGAGATATCAGTTTGTAGTTTAAATACATAATAAATGATTCATGATATTAGATATACCTACATCTATTTATTTAGTCACAACAGGTTAAATGATATAATTGTCATGTACTGGTTTCTTTTTTATGTATTTACTGATTCTGAAGCCTATTATCCCAAATAGCTTGGCTTGACTTTGAAAGTACATTTTGTATTCATTTACTATGTCCATATTTAGACGAATGGTAGGAAATATAAAACCTATTAGAAATACATACATACATATAAAAATAAAACATAGAGCATGCGTTATGTAAATAAAAATAAACAGGCTGAAACAAGCGTGCCTGGGTTATCAAACTGAGGCGTAGGTCAACCCGAGTTCAGGTATATGGGTTAGGCGTACTCTGCGCCCTATGGGGCGGGGCCTAGTACATACATCTATGTACTAAGTGGAGCGCTGAAAGAAAATCTCCATCAACAAACTTCCTGGAGGGATTACTTTAATACGCAGCGATCCTTGCCTCGCTTTGATGTTTCTTTAAAAAAAAAGGTGGCGTTCTTATTTTGAAATTTTATATTTAGAATTTAAAATGCACAGAATAACTTTTTAAATTCAGCTTTGGATTCTAATGTGTTTTATAATAAATGTTTTTATGTAAATAATTTATATTACGCAATGGATTTTTAAGGATTTAAAAACATTAAACCGTCCTTACCAAAGCTACATAGGTTTTCGTTGTAAATTTATATTTTATTATAATAATTATAACATATAATTGGGCAAACAATTTACAAATAAAGAATGAATTGAAAATTGCATTTCATTACGTTTTCATCCTTTCATAGTCACACAGCAAAATTTTATTCTCATTGAATATGTTTAGAAGCATAAGATGTAGGTTCCAATGTACTAAATTAGATTCCTCTGACGTAGGGTGGTAGGGGCGCGTTCACGCTGCACGCCTCCGACGCGTGTCAGTGGGGAAGTCTCTAATGAACTGTATGAACTAAGTTGCGTATACTCTGTACCTAACAACCCCTACGCAACGGATATGCTCGCGGCATTAAAAAATATATATATTTTCATTTTCCTACATCTTCATGACTTAGTAGACTAGGATAACATAATAGGTATCTATACAAAAGTTAAGTTAACAAATCAAATCAATCAAGAACGCGGTATTGTAAAAAATCATTTTCCTACATCTTTTTATTTTTTGTTTTTATTTATTTTATTTATTTATGACAACTAAACATGTATGTTTTCTTGATGACAACTTAACATTACATATCTACACAGGGGTATAATTAAATATGTTAAAATAATTCAAACAACTAGTTCAATCGGTTAAAAAAGACTTAAAGAAAGTAAAATCTGGCTGTATAATTAAAAACCTTGTGCGCTACGCACATTAAAAGTAATGTATGTTAAAAACACTTGACGTCATTAGAAGAAGGAGCGGACGTCATACGTATGCGTGGGCACGCGCGATTTTGCCACCACACCACTTAGATCTACCGCTTCTTTTAATGACAAGAGCAGTACGAACATATTTATGGAATATACGAAACAGTACTAACAAGATGTATTTAGCTACACATTCGTTAAAACATGAAAGAAAAAAATAATCCACAGCAAAAACATTTTTTTTGTGTATGTATATCACCATATTATGTTGATAATATTTAAAATAAAAGCTACAAAAACCGAGCGATAAAAAATATTTTCATATCGATTATTATTATTTTTTTTAATTAGACTCTTTTTACATGGTACAAGTTTTAATTAAGATAATTTATTACATTTTCCTCTGGAAAGTTCTGTTCGTGATATAAAATTTAATAGTGTAATACAATAAAACGCATTGCACTGCGTGGTGAGGGTGCATAAACGCACCCCTCACGCATTTACGCACACAGCCACGCCTCTAACACGTATATCATTTAAATGGAGCGTGATTGGACGGCGTGCGTGTGTGAGTGCATTCGTAGAAAGAAAGATGCATGTGTGTTCTAGGCAGTATGAATTAGTTGCGTGCATTGGGGTAGTCTTCGCTAGAAAAAGTATTGATTCGTACCAGGATCGCAGAGTACTGGCGGAGCTTTCGCGTTGCATTTGTATCTGTTGAATTGTGGTCGTCTTAAGACGCTTCACTTTATTTCATAGGCTACTACAGGAGACATGTAATAGAGGTTAACGAGGATTTATCTTATTTTATAGAGTGATCTATTTAAGAATTATTATGTGATATAATTATTAATTTCATAATCATTTTCCTTTATTACACCTTCTCACAGCTGATCCGCTCTTAGCTATAGGCTTTTTGAAAAGCTTTAAATGAACTACATAAAAAAGGTTCATCTTATATTGGAATGTTAAATTAAAAAAAAAATGCATTATCGGTATTATTTTATAGCCCCGATGTAATAAAACATAATGATTAACGACATTTTGTGAATCGTAAATTTAATGGAAATAAAAAAAAAGATAACGAAATATATTTATGTAATTAAAATAAATATTGCTTATCTATTTAGCCACTTAATAAGTAGCAATATACCTATTTCTATAAAATATAAATATGTAATCTACTGGCCCATTCGTTTAAGGACGCTTATACAGCCACTATTTCTTGTCTTACTATTGAGCCCATAAATACATAATTATTTACTTTATTATTTATTATTAAGAGTAAAGTAGCACTTGATCGAATTTGATCTCTTTTATAAATGCTATTTTATCAGTAGGTTAATGGTAATTTATAATCGTAACTAGAAAAATTATAAGTTACTTTGACCGGGTCACATCTGTTCTTTACCCACTTTTAAATAAATAAAAAAAAAAGAAATAGCTCATGGATTTTATAGCATGATTGATATGCAAAACCGGTTTAGGCGGCTATTTATTTTTTGTCGTTACCGAACGCAGCTTTAATTCTTTCATTGAAAATTTTTATTATCAACCAACAAAAGCTTCTTTATTCGGTGCAAGCTTGTACGGCCGACATCTTGCGCGCTTTTTGAGCTTTTTGTTAAACATGTTTTAAAAAGTTTATGTATATTTTTTACTTTCAAATCTATTGTACCATGTAATATGTGTATATATATATATATATATATAGATTATATAAAAATATATTTTATCTCTAGTGGGTTACTACAAGGTACTAGGTAATAGGCGCAAGTAGCAACATTTTGGTGGTAGACGATTATATGATTAGTCAAAATTTGCATTGCAATTGCATAGATTCAAATGACGCTGGCATAGCTCAGTGAAGATAGAAGAAATTATTTCGAAAATTTATTTAATTTTTATTTAATTTTTATTTATTTTATTTGTTTGGATTGTTCTGTTAAATTTAGAAGCTCAAAATCAATAGCACAGTATGTGTGATAACAGATATAACGATGAATTTGTTATTGATAATGTGGTTATAACAATAGTAAGAGGTAGTGCCACACTGCATGCTTGCATGCAGCCGAATTGGGCCGGCACGACCGGGGAGGTACCTCTCGCTTACACGAGACCGGCGTGAAGTGACAGCTGTGCTGTCGCGTTTCGTGCGGTGTGTAAGTAGCCGGTGGCCCATGGAGGTGGGAGGAGAAAGGGGGGCAGCGCATCTTCATAGTCTCTATGCAGATGTCTATGGGCGTCGGTAGTCTTGAAAATGGCTACAACTGCTCGTTTGCCCCCCTATACCATAAAAAAAAATTACAAATAATCAACCAATCAGTTAAATTCGTATTATAATTCGTATGTTCTTAATATTTCTTACAAATAAAATATTGATACCATATTTAAAATTCTTTTAAAACATAACTTATGATATTTAATTTTAGATTTAACTTAGAAAACATTAGGAACATGCTGAAAAGAATAATGAATGCTGAAAATAAGGATTCTAATCTTTTCCCATTGATAGATTTATAAATAACTATAAATTGAAGTGATAAACATATATTTATATATTAAACCATGTTGGAACATGGGTTGGTGATGATATAATTTCTATCTTTACATGTTCCAATTTAAAAGGAGCGGTACAAATCGAAAACAATTCTGTCAATAACAGGCGTCTGTCGCGCATCCTGTTTGTTTTATCAAAGAGCGATGTTTATGTTCAAAAACGTTGCCACACTGCCTCCTCGATACCAAATATAACCATAAAACGAATACAGTAACACTAGAGTTCGATATTTGAAACATCAGTTTAAAATTTGAATGTTTAAATTTAGAATAAAGAAGATGGTAAAAAATATAAAGTATATATTATCCATTAATGTAGAATACAACATTAACGAGTCCAACTGAACACTAGAGTTCGATATTTAAAATATAAATTCGAAATTCGAATGTTTCAATTTAGAAGAAAACATAATGACGGTAAAAAAAATATTACGTATTATCCATCAATGCAAGATGCAACATTAACAAGTCCTGCCCGTTACATCAGCTGACAGCACAAAAAGCCCCACTCAACATCTGCCGAGGTCGTGAATCACCGGCCCTTGGCGCGTGCCGAATAAAAAAAAAGAACGAAAAGTGTAAACTCAACCGTTATAATCGCCGTGGGTGGACTCACGTGGCAATCGGGCCCCCGTTCAAAAATCGAACGCAATTTTTTGTTGATTTGCCAGTGATATGCAAACTTTTGCGGCCCGATTCTTGCCAAGTGATTTATTAGCAGAATGCAAATTAAAAAAAGGAATTTCATTACTAAGGTCCATAATTGGTGATTTATATAATTTAATGGACTTACATATTGTCTTCTGACAAGTCAATAGTTTAAATTGTGTTTAGCGTTTTGGAATATAAATGCCATCCAACTCACACTGCAGAAGACAAGTGTTTTATAAATATTTTACTGCCTATTTTGTCTAAGGATAAGGATAAGAAAAACTATACACATATAAGTCACAGGTACCTATAAAAAGACAAAAAAATCTGTCCTTTAAAAATAATAATATTCTAGTATTCTATTTAGATTTATATAGAGAACAGATTAATAATTTTGACCAAAGACAAATACATATTCAAAATTCGAACAATTGTATGAAATATATTATTGTTATTGCCGTAATTTGCTAGATAATATAAGCAGATAGCTACAGAACAATATCGCGAGACACGAAATTACAGATAGTACCTAATAAATCCTCCTTAATTCCAAGATGTCGCGACGGGACTTTACCATTATTTCGGGCGGCAAAAAATAGACAATTTAACTGAACGTATGAATAATCCAAACAAAAGCCATTCATAGAGATAAACGCGGTGGATAAAACTATCTAGTTTATGGTTTCTATCAAATTTAATTGTAACTAAATATTTTCTCTAAATAGAGAAAAGGTTTTGTAGTTTCTTCTATGTTGGATGGTAATTATTTATGGTTATAATTTATGTTATATTAAAATTTCAGTATTTCTAAATTGGATTTATCCATTATTAAGATTTATTTATACTTATTAAATATTTATTTACTACTAAGTCCTATTGTCTGAATATAACATTACTACGGTAGCCTCAGCTCGTAGTACTTTGTTGTATATAAATAAGTAGTCAACGATTACATAAGTTCACGCTAATAGCACATATTGATTATAAATTATATTTACACCACTTTAATGTAGATGTATCTAGATGGATTGTTTCTATTTCAAAATTGAACGTTTCAAAAGTTTTATAACAATATTACGTCCACTACAATGAAAAGTCCAATAAGATGTTTATCTCTATCACAGATCGACACAGTAAAATAGAAGCGACAATGCATGAAACAAGTTGAAATATCAGTCCCCTTAAATTCAGTACCGATACGACATGACAGTCGATTAAAGTTTTGTTCATATTTCTTTAGGTTTTTTCGATAAGTTCCGTTCGCGAAGTTCTGAACTTTTTAAACAGATATAACGTCTGCAAATCTATGACTGTAATGTGATGAAAATCAACCAAATATGTTCAATAGTTGCTGCGTAAAACTGTAACAAAAATATGTACATCCAAACAAACTGTCGCATTTATGATTTTAGTAGAATAATCATCATCATCGTCATCAACTGGAGGAATTCCACTGCTGGACATAGGCTTCCCACACATCATCATTCATCATTACTTAATATTAAAAAAATAGATTAGATATTTCAACGTGATTAAAAATACGCATTTTGGAAGTGCTATTCATTCGATTGCTAGACGGAGTATTTATGATTTAAACTGTTATAAAAATGGCTAGACATGACAGAAGCGATAAATTGAATTAATTAATTACTCAATTACTTACTTTCAATTTTATTTTATTAGAAAATAAGCCATAAATTCTATCATGCGACATTAATTATATCTATCGAATTAAAAAGTGGCCAATATCGGCCACTAAAAGTATAACCGTAATTAAAAGTTAATTTGAAATTTTGTGTAATAAACCTAATATATTTTTTCTACAACATGACGGAGTAAATACTGTTGATTCGAATATTTTTCAAAAGTACTTCTTTGCTTTCTAAACGCCAATTCAATATTCTATCGGATGGGGATGTTTCAATACGTTTTCAATACGTGTTTAATATGTCATAAATACTGTTGTCGTTGTGTATTTCTAGCAAACATGTTTCTCAACAAATCGTCCAATTTCTTTATCTTTAAAGAATAAGTTTACACCGCCGCCTCATATCTTCATCCCTTGACATTATTAAAACTAGACACGCATGAAAAGGAACAGATTAAATTTATCGAAATCCTATAAACCAGCTGCTTTGCAACAAAAACGACGGAACACCACCTTTACGGCGCACAATCAGATCGGCCTATGATAAAGATCGTAGAGGCGTTACGTTCGGTACGGCCGCTCTGATTGGAGCAGCGCCGGGCAGCTGCCGCGCACATTGCGGCGCGTGCGCAGATAGCGTGGGCGACATATCGGCTGTTATAAATAATACGTAATGTAGGTAAACAATTGGAAGGCTGGCGAACTTTGAAGTGAGCGGTTCGAAGAAATGGCGGGAATGTATAAACGTCTAATGTCAAAAATGACGTGTTGTTTTTTTAATATACGATTAGGCAAAGGTAAAGTTTTTATTTGAGCTTTAATTGGCCCATGGAGGTGGGAGGAGAAAGGAGGGCAGCGCATCTGTATAGCCTCTATAGTCTATGCGAAAATTAACGAGATGTGCTATTAAGAATGCTATGCATTAAATTGGTTTATTAAGTTACTAGTTAATTTAAATGTTCCTAGTCGACCCACTTCGTTCACATATAAAAATGTTAAATCGTAACAAAATATAGCCTATCCTGCTAATGTACAAAAATGTAATGTAATGATACAAACAAAAAACCTTTCTCTTTATGTTGTATAATTACAAATAATATAGTAAAATATGACCTAATACATTTTAAATTAATTTAAATTGATATTGATTATGAAACTATTTTTATTTGCTGGGATTTCAAACTGTCGCACATTTAACAAAAGCGTAGATTCGTATTTTACATATCTAAGTAGTAAATGTTTCGAATTCGTCCTACGGTGTCTCCCCAAGCGACTGAAAATATTAATGAGGAGTCACTGAAAATCAGCTTCATATCATTATATACTTGTCAAAATAATGTGACAATTGCTGAGTGGTTATAGTGGTTACCTTTATTGATTACACCAAATTAATGTTACGTTTATTATATTAGGTAAGTATGTGAAATTCTCAATTTTTTTGTAAGCAATAAAAATCTTTTTTTTTTCTATGCATAACAAGTACACGTACTTTGAAAGTAACTTCGAAAGTTTTCTTACCCGTCCCTCCCTTTTATTTTTTATTTTAGTCTATTTCAAAAGCGGAAAAGATGAAACGTTTTTTCATCAACTTGTACGGATAAAACTCGAGTAAACCCGCTCTGGGTTGTTGATAATATTTTTCGAGTTACCCCCACATCTGTCTGTGAGTGTGACAGATGCGATGTAAACGTCATATGTTCCTTCCCACCGTGACCACATTAAACTACAATATAATAGATTTCGATTGTTGCAACACTGGCGCTAATGTATGGCATGCATTTTGTAGTAGCCGACATAAGCCTAACTAGTATTATAAATGCTAATGTAAGTTTGTTTACTACGCTTTCACGCCAAAACTACTCAACCATCATGAAACTTCGTACACATTAGTATTGGAACGGACATGGGCAAATGTAAAAATTTGGTTTGAGAGTGTGTGACGTTTTATTAAAAAAAATTACGAACGCGAGCGAAGCCGTGGGTAAAAGCTCGTTAATAATAAATACATTTTTTTTTCATCCAAAAGTTACAAGAAGACATTTATGTGCTAAAATAAATACTGAGATATTCTTGTGGAAGACTGGCATCCAAAATAGAAGATAGAATAGAAGAATTTGTGTCTTAGGCTACAGTTCTCCCAGACGGATATTTTATGCAAGTTATCATATAATGTATTTATATGTCAGATGCAACAATACCTAAAAGTATATTAGTGAAAGGTATGATTGCAGATTACGAGCACATTATAAGCTACATTATTATTTATTACAGTTTAGTATTAATACAAATAGGGACCGTACAAGATTGTCACGCCAACTAGGGATTGAAAAGTGGAATTTTCCGATTATTATACTCAGAATCTAATAACTAATAAAACGTAATTCTCTAGCTATGTGATAAGAATAACCATAAGGAATCTTAAACAAAGGACTAAGGTTAGCGTCACGTTGTTACCGGAGTAAATTGCGAACTTCAAGTTACTCTACAATCCTTACTTACATATTAGTTATGACTCATAATCTCTGAATGAAAACGTTTTGGTTAAGTTTACTTTCAAAGTTTAGGAGTAAAGACCAACAAAAAGCAAATTTTGAAACATTCTGTAGACGCCTATTAGCATCACCTAGCATTTGACATAGATTTAGATGATTAGATATATTAGTCTAAAATTTACTCTACAGTTACAAAATTATTCAATTATAAAGGTAATTCACATTGATTATTTGCACTAAATTATAGTTCCAACTAGACCAGGATTACCAATTCGATAGCTGTATAGCTAACATAAATAAAATTGGAATGTCTGTTTGTAATGTTAAAAGAAACATTTTTTACTAAATGCATATGAATTTATATACGGCACACAATATACTAAAATTATATTTCTTACAGTTTTAAGTATGTATGTATGTTTTTGAAACGGCAGGACTGATTTTGACGAGACTTCCACTGGCATCTAGCTGATGTAGGTAATAAGAAGTAACTTATTTCTTTGTTTATTATTTCTTTTTGTGTGTGTTTGATTGCCCTCCACAGATAGTTCTCTCTTTTTTTATAGCACAGGAGAAAAACGAGCAGTTGGGAAACCTAATACAAAAACAGAGCTCTAACAGATGCGTAGCCGGCCTTAGAGAAAATAATAAGCTCTTTTTATCTTCTTAGTTCTTTTTTGTCTCTATATACCTAAGGTAGTGCTGTGGCTAATATCAAACACATAATATTCCCAATTCCAAAACAATACACTCGTGATTGTGAGTCGTAATGTGATAATTAAACAAAATCGTTCGTAAAAATATTCCTGGAAACAAAATAAACTCAAGTGAAATACGTGACGCGTAGCTTTGGAAAGGGAACTTAAAAAATGTCCTTGACTTTGCATGGGAAATTAATTTCATGTTATTTTTTATTGCAGTTTAATGTAAATTTGTAGCTTTGTTTTGGATTTCGTTTGTATTTGGTGTACTTCTATTATAATTTAAGTTATATATTCCCATATAATACAAATAAAGGCATCTATATTTAGCATCATTGTTTTTATTGCTTCGTATAATTTGGAACTAACGAAACTTAAATCAAAAATCTCAAGCTGATACATTCTCTTTGTGATTTAAGCTTAACAGTAATCAAAAGTAATATGCGCCGTATTTTGTGACGTTCTTACGATAATGAACCATGGAATACCTAAAGCAAAGAGTTTTTAGAAAATTCCTTATGCTGAAACAAACCGGTGTGTTTCTTGTTGAGTTATAAGTGAATTAATCAGCAGTTAAATAAACCAGCAGTTTAAAACGTTATCTATTTTATTCAATCAAATAACAATGGCTATTAAGGGTAGTTACTTTTTCGTGCGTGCCAACCAGGATATCATGAATTTAGAATGGAAAAGAATATTCGCCTTAAGTGTTTCCTGTAAGACTATTTTTATAGCGTACGTTGCATTATTTAATTCAAATGAAGACTAACGATCATCCATTCGTAAGACGCATCACTTCCTCGGCCATTTTGTGTTCGCGAACACGACGGCCCGACAAAATGGCGCTAATCTATGCAGACGTATAAATTAATGCAAATACGCGTAAATAAGTCATACAGGCGTTTGCGTCATTCAAATCGATTCTCCGTTTTGTTCTTTCGCTAATGGGAATTAAAATTTTTGTTGGTTATGTAAAAAAATATGAAATAAAAGATGCCGAAATGATAATTTGTTACATTGGGGTTTTCTCTACTAAAACTATTTAAATTGTATTTACCTAAACTGTGTCATCTGAATTATAAATTGTAGAGTCAACATTCGAAATTATTTGGCAAAACCAGAACCACTCAAAATATCTTATAAAAACATAAATGAACAACTTAGACTTTTCTCCTCTATCATTACATTTTTCTGACGGTTTGTTTCTTCTGCAAATTGTATGCTTTGCCGTATTAATAGATTTTTTTTATCTCTGTTCATCTACTTTTAATGCTTACTTTACAAAGAAATGCTTAAATATTATATTTTTTAATTTATCACAAAGAGCTAAAGCTACACTTACCTTTTTCTCCGTGAGTTTCTCACATCTTCTCTGCTTACAGATCTGGTGGGACTTGTCGTTGCGGCACGGAGCGCAGTCGCCGCAGTTGTCTTTGCGTTGGCATCCTATGCACTCTCCGCATCGTTTTCGTTTCTTTTTAGTCTATTGGAAAAAAAATATTGATAATACAAAATACAAAAAATAGCAAATAATAGAGTGTTTTTTAGAAATAATAAAGAGCGACGTTTTAAAGAAATTTCTGCAATCTCTTGTCAAGAAAAATCTGCAAAATTCTATCACAATCATGTTACATTCGTTATCAGAAGTATCCCTTTGAGGGTTGGCCTATCCGTTGTATTTTTCATCAATAATAATCATACATTAGGATAGTATTATAAATTGCTTGGATCATGATGAAATATCCCAGTTTCTCGCCATTCATGATTTGATGATAAAAAATCTTTACTAGGTACAGGTGCAGTTATGGTAAAATACTCAATCCGTAATAATATAGCAACAATTATGATTAAGAATAATCTCTGGCTTTGTGGATGTTTATGGAAATTGGTAAAAAAAAACTCTTTTACCTTATATAACTAATGAGAGGTTAGGTTAGAAAATTATATAAATAAAAATTGAGTAAAGACATTTTGGAATACTGGCCAGCTACATTATACATACTATTCGAGACATCAACCGTTAATAGGCTGAATTTCAAATGTATGCCAATTTGATACAGATTCAAGCGATCAAGGTCTTTTATTTACATAAACAAGTCGATACGCCGATACTTAGCGCGGTTTAGTCCAAATATTTTAGTAATAATTGTTGTTCAGCTACAAATAGCCGCTATTTCGTCTGGGGTTTTCCAACGTGAGTTGTACTGATTTTATAATCTAGATAGAATGAGGAAATTTGTAATAAAAATGTATTTTAAACGTTGGAAGAACAGAAATGGTTTAATCTTTTTGCGAAGGTTTAAGAGAATTCTAGGAAAGTAAAGAGGAAGGTAAAGTTTTTGATAAAGAAAGATCGTACAAAAGTATTGTGAATTGTATTTAACACGCTTGGCGAACCCGTTCGTAGACTATATTTTAATACAGAAGATCTGGAGGTAAATATCAAAACGTCCTCGAACTTAAACTAGAACGATAAGAAATTCAATTAAAAGGCGGTATATGATAAGTGCGTTAGTCACAATTTTTTAATCTGTACTTTTGACTTTCAGCTACTTAAAGGAAATGGCGCGAGAAAGCCAGTTTATTATATACTAGCTGTGCCCCGCGGTTAATCGCGTTTAATTTTTAAGAAATCCGTATAAACCAAATTTCAGCTCGATCCGGCCCGTGGCTTGGGCTGGCGTGGTTGGACGTTTATAGATCACTATGTCAGTCAGTCATCTTTGAGTTTTTTTACATATATAGATAGATGGCGAAGTGTTTACTTGATGAGCTAGTAATGTAGATAAATTATGCTTTTGGATACTGAATTTTTGGGCGATAGCTTAACAAATACACGCACAAAATATAACAATCTAGGTCCCTGAGCTGCAACTGCCTGAAGTTAAACTCTCTGAGTGTAAATTGCAAGAAATGATCAACCGTTCATAGAAATACACTTTTTCACGGAAATAAGGGATATCATTTAGGCCCCATAAAACATGGCTATGGTTGGCAAAGGATTATCACTCACCATACCTACTGCCTGAAGCGATTACCACGATTTCGACGTGATAACATGTTATAACATGAAATAACATCAACTTTTACAAAGTAGCCCATGATTTTTCCAACTTAATCCTACTAATATTATAAATGCGAAAGTTTCTGTTTGTTTGTTTGTTTGTTACTCCTTCACGCAAAAACTGCTTTACCGATTTTAATGAAATTTAGCACACCCATAGAGGGTAACTTGGATTAACACATAGGGTAGTTTTTATCCCGAAAAAATGTTCCTGTGGGATGCGTTGGGATGATTTTCAATTATATCCACGGGATCGAAATTTACGCGGGTAAAGCCTCGGGGCTCAGCTAGTAGTCATAAACATGACAGCTGGGTCCGTCATTTTCCTGTACACTATCGGCCGGATATCAGGGCCGGGGTATCGCCAGATCGTGGACTGTCCACAGCTGACGTGTGGTCATTGTAGTTTAGTTTTGACCAGAGTTTGTGTGACTCATGGTCATTTATTTCCAACCTATTAAGTTTGAATTATTGAAGTAATGCTGAATCGATTGGTGTGGCCGGGGACTTCCTAGTTCTTTTAAACTCTATTATTATGAGACCGTGGCATCTTGAACAATGTAGCCCGTATACTGGATCTTTCAAGCATTCCACAGGTGAAAAATGTACATTGGAGAGTCATGTCCAATAGGGAGGAAAGTAAAATACTAGTCAATGCGTAGGTCTACAGGCCTCTTGTGGCATAATATGACGGAGGAATTTACAAAAATGGTCATCCGACTTGTACAGCCCTGACTGTCTGTCAAATATCGCTAACATGTCATTGCCCAATAATTGTCACGATGGGCAGATGGAGCTATCGAAAATGCCGACGTATCATTAAAAACGAAAGTCAAACAAACAAAAACAACATTAACGCACTCATCATCATTAACCCATTTTCGTTCACAGTTGGATCACGAGGCCAGTGATCAAATTATAATTAACTTTTTTTTTAATTATGTGTATTCATTTTTGCCACTCTGACAGGTGGTTGTCATTCTTATAAAATTATGTATATTCAAATTACGGCATATTTTAAAGAAAATAAATATTTAAGCTATGCCCCATTCTTCTCCTTATTTAAATAAGGACTTAAAATTAAATATAGTTAGTGATTTAAAAATATAAAATAAGATTTTTCAATAATATTAGTCAGCCTAATATAATATATAATCGACTAATTTCAAAACCAGGCCAGGGACTCCCTGGTTCTTTCATGTTACATACAAAACATATTTTAAATTGAAATTATTGATGTAAACATTGATATAGTTATGGATTTGTTTAGTTGACAGTAGGTATATTATAGTTTGTCGATAACAATATATTTTTTTCATTTTATTTTCTCCTCTATATTTTTCTGCACAATAAAACATCTAAGCTTTGCAACTTACGCTTTTTGTACGCATTTTTTTTATTGTAATGTGTAATATTCGCATAAACTTAAGACATCATCATATTACGCTTTTGTTAATTAATATAGGTACCTAATATTTCAAGTCGTATGTTGTACAATATTTCTGTAATGTACATAACCGTTATTTTTTACGTGTAGGTCGATCGCCTTTGCCAATAAAGCCATACAGTAGCAACATTTTTTACAGTGTAGTATACCCTGTGTCCGGTTCTGCAGATGCTAGGTGACATTCAATAGGCATGTGCCAGGCTAGCATTAGAAACATTGCGTTAGATAATTTTATTACTTTTTATACTGGCCGTTTTTGTGTTCTTAAGCGTAGCCTTATATTCTATAATTAAAAAAATATAAATAAAAAAGCGTTTTTTACTGCTTAGGTTATGTCTTAACCCGAAACGAGTAGAGAATCATTGTCTACTACTAATGCCCACAAATATCCACATAACTCTGTCATACAGATTTTTGCTTGCAGTGCAGTGTTGTTTTAATTCATCGCCAAATAATGGGCCACCCACTCATAAATCTTCGTGGCGGTATTATGAGAGCGAGATTAACCTCCTCGGTAGTACAGTTGTATTTCAGCGTGGTTACTACCACTTACAATGGGGAATAAGCTTCTAGATAACTATGCTAACTTGTGGCTGAAATATGAATTGAATGCTAGCAAATTTTTGTTTGTACGTATTATATGACATATGTCAACATGTCATTGTCATTGTCTTTAGCTTAGTGTTTTGCTAGCACTTGATTCCTAAAATCATCACTAGGGCAGCGAAAGTATTGCCTCTATGCTTCGTGCACGTTCCCTATCGAAAGTATCAAAGGCATTTTTTAAAGACTTACGTTTTTTAGGAAAGTTCTAGAATACCATAATTATTGTTCATTTCAATATGTAGATATTTTTTGCGCTTCATTTTTGGTATGTTTATATGTGTTTATTAATAGCATTTTATATGTATTGTACTAATTATAAGATTATGATTCAGCATAAGTATATTTATAATCATTTATAATATTTCCTTTAATCGTAAATATATACTTAAGAAATATATACTTGTGTGGACGTCAGTGCAGAATAATAAAGCAGTTTTTTGTTTTTAATTAGCAATTAGCAAAATGTTTAATAGCTAATGTTAGCCTTGCTAATATTAGCTATTAAACATTTTGAATTGTTTATTTTTAAAATTCGTAAAAAGATGGCAAGCTAACTTTACTTTAATAAAGTGCGGCGGTACCTATATGGGCTTAGCATTTTTTATCAGCTGTTGTGTAATTTTATACCTTTTCTACTGGTTGGTCTCTATTTACATATATTACTTCTAGACGACAAAAAATTGTCTTTAACAGTTATAATTACATTATTTTTTTAAAGCCCGTTTTCCAGCTTACTATTAAAATATCGACTAGGTGGTCGATACTTAACTTTTAACTACCACATAAATACTTCATATTAGTTTTTTTATAGTATAAGGGGCAAATGAGCAATTGGAGCCGCCCATAGACATCCGCATAGAGGTTATACAGATCCGTTTCCTCCCCCCCTCCTCCCTCCACAGACATCTATACCGTAAACACGTCGAATTTGTTAAGGCAAGTTTGTGTTTTGTTACTAGGAACAGTGGATTTTCCCGCCTGACTCATTCGGCGGCCATTGCGGTTTCGACTTTACCGCGGTAAACGTGAAAACTCGAAAATGTTTAATAATATGTTAGTAATTAGAACAATATTTTTATTTATGTGTAAACTTTATAAGCATGCGATATGAAGTGTTACGTTTCGTATCAGATTGTTAATTTGTAAATCGATAAAAATGTGGGGAATCGAGACAGCTTTATGATTTTGTTTTTTGGGGTGGCAAAATTTGACAGCTACACTGTCGAGTTTTGTTAGTTTTGGAGTCTCGGTGATCCACGTGCGTAGAAGAGAGAAGGCAGCTTTATTCGTTAGTTATCGATATTCGGAGTATATCTTTAAAGTACATTACACATACAGTACACAGTTTGTCTTTAAAGTACAAAAAGCATTACCTGGCTGAAGGAGAGGGAATTTTCGAGAGTATGTATGTTTGTGTGTATGTAGTATTCATTGCTACAGGCTAAACGGCTTGACGGATTTAAATGTCTTTATAATTGGTCTCGATAATGCAATAAGTACATTAAAACATATTTTGAGTACCCATGTTTTATATTTGGCAATGTAATGTTAGATTACTACTGCTATTTTTAAATAATGTCATAAATTTTTAATCTAAAAAAAATTCAAACTACCTGTTTTACTTATTCATATAATATTGTGTTCTATTTACCAATACCTATTATATAAATAGGGCATGTTGTAAATTATTATTTCTCGCCCCTTTTTAGTTTATAAACGTCGAAAGTTGATAGCAAACTAATTACATAACAAAGAGCAAAAAAATTGGGGCTTGTGAGTAGCTGGTGGCCCTTTGTTGGGTATGTAATGACGGAGGACTATCTGCATATACATAACATAATTTATATCGGTAGTCTATGCTATCAATAAAAAAATAAAACAGTATCATGAAATTCGTATAAGTGAGTGATTAATAGAAAATGTTTGACAAGCTACTAGCTAGCATGTCGCGTGCGGGAGGTGTTAATAAGAGCGATAGCATCGCCACAGTGTTACCACGAAATTAATTGCGATTATTTCTTTATTGGTGTTAGAAATAAACGAGCATGCCGAACGTTTGTTAATATTTCAATTCTGTTTTTTTCATATTATTTTTACAAAATTTTAATAACTTTCTATCTTTATTTATTAACTATCGATGTCGATAGACATCCGCATTGCTATGCGGATGTGTTGTTAAGTGGATGCTAGAGGTAGACCCTATTGTGATTTTTTTTTATGCGTAGAGGACCAAACGAACAGTCGACGTCTATTGACGGCTACCGAGGCCTACAGATACTCACATAGCGGATATACATGTGCTCTTCATATCATCGGAATCGGTCATCGGAAATTCGCACACCACACGAAACGCGACAGCATACCACACTTTACGCTAGAATCGTGTGATCGAGATATACCCGGGTTGCATATACCCAATTCTGCAATGGAGCATGACACTAACTCAGCTACAATTCACCACTACATCTTTCTACACCATTCTTCTACCTCTTACTATCTCCGCTGCAATTCACCACTACCATTCTTCCACGTCCACCTCTTATAAATGAGAAATTGAAATATAACTAGCTAAATGGAATTCTAAGTTATAAAAAGGCCGTCTAAGCTAGAAAAGGCCCAGTTGGCCGGCATTCCAGCATAAATGTCAACATTTCCTCGTCTAACTGCGACAAGGTGGCCCGCCACCTGCTCGTCTATTGTCGGACACTGTTTTTGTGATAACAACTTCATTGTTCCGAGATTATGGCTTGTTAACTAAAATGGGGGTTTTGTGTTTTTATAGCAGGTTTTGATGGCTCTAAAATTGCAGTACCAGTGGTTATGTAGATGGCTCTAAAATTGCAGTACCAGTGGTAATGTAGATGGCTCTAAAATTGCAGTACCAGTGGTTATGTAGATGGCTCTAAAATTTCAGTAGCAGTGGTTATGTAGATGGCTCTAAAATTGCAATAGCAGTGGTTATGTGGATGGCTCTAAAATTGCAGTAGCAGTGGTTATGTAGATGGCTCTAAAATTGCAGTAACAGTGGTTATTTAGAGGGCTCTAAAATCGCAGTAATAGTGGTTATGTATATGGCTTTAAAATTGCAGTAACAGTGGTTATGAAGATGGCTTTAAAATTGCAGTAACAGTGGTTATGTAGATAGCTCTAAAGTCGCAGAAACAGTGGTTGTGTTGTTCACATTTACCCCGTCCTCCCAATGGGTCATTCGCGAGTAGGTAACGGATGTCTAATTGTCATCAAAAGACTCCGCCTGCATGTATGCCCCCTTATAATATAAACTAAGATTGCGGCGAGGAGGAAATGTTCGTCATCACTCATCATTGACTAGGTTAGAAAACGTTTCCATGGTGGAGGCAAAATACATCATGGGATTGGGTACCTCGACATTTATTTAAAGATTTTTATAATGTTTGAAGGAGGACCAAAAGAGGCTGGTGATAATGAACAAACGTGAAAATTGCTGAACCGTCTGTTAAAATCAATGGACTTATACTGACCGTCAGTTTTTTATGCGTTATAGGCTGGTGAAATAAATAATATGTGTGCGCTTTGGCGGGATATCTGTTGATATTTCTATTTCTGCAATTTAACTTAATATAAAAATGAAAACACAAAAGAAATAGAGAAATTAACATTGAAATCGTTTATGTCATTTGTCTAATGCTCTTCACAAAAGAAAGAATTTCAACCAAACCTTCGAAAATTGGATAGCAAAAATATTGAACAATCTCATATTTTACATCAGCCAGATATATTGCATTAATTTGGACATAAAATGGCATTTTCATCCAATTTACAAAGAACTCATAAAATTACTAAAGCACCACGCGTAAATCGCTCAACTTTAATTTGTTTCAAAAGAAGAAGTTAATTTATTGAGAAAGCAATTCGGCTAACTATTAAATTTATAGCGAAGACAGAGAGCCGTAACTTGAGCGAAAACTCGCCGAATAAAGGTGGAATTACCGTGAAAGTTTTTCACGATTTGGAATATGCATTGCCGGCGAAATTCGCCAAATATCTGTTAATATTATCGGCTCTTTTCTATGCTCAAGCGTCCTGTTTGATTCTACAGTTCTGGGAATTATTGGTATCCTTGGATTTTATTTCATGTGAGTTTATTGTACGTTTAATATGACTTTTGAATGTAAATCTTAGTTTATATCGCTCATTTATTAGCAGTTTGAATAGGAAATTGTGATAGAATTTATTCGCAGATCATTCTTGAGTAAATTTTTAGAGCATGCTGATTCGTTATATTCGAAAGAATAGACTAGACAATTATGTGATAGAATATTTGCATATCTTGTCGCGTCAATTTTCAAGGTTATTCCCTATTTAATCTAAATTGACGGCTATAATTGTAAATATTATTTTTCAAGTCCAAAGAACCTTACCTGCTTCTCACTGGAGATGTCGTCGAGCTCCATGGGTCCCGTGGTCATGGGTGGCGCACCATGCATCGGCGACTTGAAGCCGGCTGTCGAGGACACAGCCGCCACTTGACCACTGCTCTCAGACCCGACCTCCATATTCGACCCGTCTGACTCTGAACTGTTCGCACGCATTTTCCGCCGCTCTTTTTTTCGAAAATCCGACCGAGTCGGTGATGTACCGCTTCCGAACCCATTCGTTTTCTTATCGTAACTATTGTCTAACAACATTGGATTCTGGAAATTACTGTGATGTAGTCCGTTGGGCGTGTATTTCTCCTGTAAAGCCTTAACATCGAAAGGTTCATTCTTCAATACATGAACAACCGTTGGACTTTGGATATTCTGTATTAAGCTCCCATTTTGGTGCAGAAGCGTTCCATTCTGGTGGATGATACCATTCTGTGTTGGGAAGGCATTAATGGTAGCGATATTTGGCTGATATAGCTGTATATGCCGATCGTCTATGTACGCTTGCGGCGCGGGCGCTAGTTCTCTGGCCTGGAGCGGTGCTGGCACTATTGGGTAACTTCGGGCATTCACAGCTGTTAAGGTATGGAATGTTGTTGCGTTTACTGGAGATAGAGTAGTTAGGGTTGTAGACAATGGAGCTACTTGGGCGAGCGTGGTCAGATGAGCGGGGGACGATGGGGTTGTTAGTTGCGTGAGCTGGGTTAAGTGACTAGGACTCGCGCTGGGTGTGGGGCTGGACGTGACAGGCACTGGCGTCACGCTGGGCAGCCCCGTCTCCGGTATCACCGTCGTCTCGGGGAACGTTTGGAATTGACTTTGAAAGGACGGCAGCTTATTTGGTATCGGTTGTAACGTGACTGACTGGTATTCTAAAGGTGATGAGAAGCCGGCCCGCAGTATCGCGTCCTTGCCTCCGACGGTGATGGGCATGGACTCCCAGGGCCGGTACTGCGGCTGGCTGGCGATGACGGAGACCGTGTCCCCGGTCCTCTCGTAGTACTCCCAGGCCGGGTCGAGCAGCCGCGCGTCGGCGGTGAGGATCCTCTGCTCGTTCTCGGCCATGTCTCCGAACGTCGAGAATGGCGGCAGATGCGCGCTGTCCGCGCCCTCGCCTCGCAGAGCCTCGCTCATGACGTCATACCGCGGCGCGACTTCATCGCGCCTACAAACACTCCTATACAAAAATAAGCTCTACTAAGTCTATTACGTTGTACTGAACACTACTACACTGGAACTTGAGATTTGTACTCTAAAACCTGGTTTCGTTTCGTCCACGATATAAATAGCACTTAAGTTACGATTATACGGCACACCGGTTGACACTACACTAATCACAATATTTTCGTTATCTCACTATGAATAAATATCGTATAGTTCCTTAAAAAGGCAATAAGCTTACAAGTCTTAATCTAGGGATTATAAAAATCTTTGGCTGATTTTAAAAACTGCTCGAGGAATCGTTTCGACGTTGTACGTTCAACTATCAATAAAATATTTGTGCACTTGTATAACGATGTATTATTTTGGAACGTTAAAATACTGGTCGTTGATAGATTCTCTTAATTTCTCCTTGAAGGCTTCGTTTATTGTAAATACCGATTCAGACTTAAATTAATTTGTACTGTTTGGGAGTTAGCGTATACTATTTGCGTAATTTTATCGTTAAAAGGTTTAAAAAATAGTGCTTATATTAGTTTTTTTTTTCGAAACAAAAGATATGACTGGAGGCTTTGGTTTGAGGATTTTGTGGCTTTTGGTTGATTTGTTCTTCAATCCGGTTTTCTTCGAGGCGGAGGCTAGCCGGTGTTATCCGTGCGGCCTACACCAATCTGGAACAAAAAATGAGGCATTTTAATTGTGGAACATAAAGTCATTTGCGGCTGTATGTAATTAATTCCTGTGCGATTTTAAATAATTGTTCTAAAAACAAAATGATGCGACTTGAACGTGTTTACCGCGTTCGAGCCAGCGCATGCGTAGGGCGTGTTTTGAATGGCGCGTAAATCGATGGCGCGAACGATGACGCTTGTAAGTTTTATCGTAAATGCAACTTACGAAATTATTTTTTGTCTGCGGATACACGCCACATTCGGGTTGTTTATTCAGTTCATTTAATTGTCTTCGCAGTTCGCTATAATAGTGTAACTTTGATAATAAAAGATATAAAGTAAATTTATCCATGGAATAAATAAAATATAGACATATTGTGATAAATAACTTGTATAGTTCTTGCGTAAAAAATAAAGCATATATACATAAAAGAAATTTTCCACACCTGTACCTAATAAATTATAATATAATGTTTATAGGTATAAGTAATGTTTATAATATATAATTATGTAATGTATGTATGTTTGTAATAATGGAGAAATTTACACGACATAGGGTCTAGGGAGGGAGTAATTCTTATTTTAATGTTAGAGAAAATTAAGTAAATATGGGCTAGGGTTTTATTATGGGCTAGTAACAATTCTCGAAAACCAACTATCGAAAGAAGCTAAGAACGACGATCGTCTATACTATTCTTCCACTTTAACATCGCACACTCTCTGTTTCGATGGCCAGGCGTGAGCTGTTACTAGCGTCGGCTATACTTAATGTGTTGTCGTTGTCGAAAAGCTTTCTGACGTACGGATCAATGTGTTACCTATTTAATTAATGAAAATCAGGTCTAAATGCTGTAACTTTGTTTTTTTGCAGAAAATAAGTTTAATTTTATGATATTCCGTTGATTTGTTGCTTGCTATAGATGGCTTTTACAGTACACGATCAAGTCTATTTTGGTGAAGAATTTCGAATATGAGTTACTACTGGGGTCCTAAATATGGGCGTCTAATAGAGCGAAAGCTGCCTCTGTTATAAAGTCATCGAGAAGAAAATTGAAAAAGAAAACAAAACAAAATATAAGAAACCCAAGCAAAAGGAAAGTAATAAAATAAGAAATAACAAAACCAATTCCAGGGACACTGAATAAAGTGAAGATGAAGAAGACATCCGGTTTGATTCGGTTTAATTTATGATAGACTAACTAACTTCTTCGAGTTTCCAAAGAAATTTAATCTTTAATGAGATAAACATTTATAATAGTTGTTTTTGTACGAGATGTCACAAGTTTTTATGTGTAGCCCATATTTGGGTACCTGGCCCATATTTAGCGCCTTTTTTTCAATTTTGTTTAACTGTCCATTTAATAATATGATATAAAATTATTTACATCAATAAATGGTTAATTTTTGAATCGTTTTTTATTTTTGAGACAAAATTAAATGGTAGCTAATATTTGGTTACATTTCTTTACTTTACTGCTAAGTTGTTGACTTAAATTTAAAATATTTTAGGACATTTATTTAAAAAATTCAAATACTTCACAACTAAGTTTTAGTGTAGGTACTTAATGTACCCTTATAAAGAATGTAATTAATAATATCTCGTTAAATTTAGTCAGATGCCTACATTTTAAGGTAGTTCCATACACAGGAAACTTTTACTAATATTAGATATACTTACTACTGAAATATTTCTTTACAAAATGCTAACTGAAATATATATTATATTAGCGATAAATGTATAATAAGTTTTGCTATCAAATAATTTAGTTAGCAATATCTAACCGGTCAGCAATAACCTAATAATGTTCATAATTATTAAGTATCAACAAATTGATTTCCCTGGATCTAATTTAGAAAATTAATATTTTCCAAACATGAAAATGTATTTCTAGTAAAATGATTGCAAAGAAGAAGTTATATTCTTCGTTTGTAAATCGTAGAACCTGTATCCGTAAATCGAAAAATACTTCTTTTTCTACCTCCGCCGGGAATTCGAATTTTGTTCCCCTGCAGAGGCAGGAAAAGCCAGGGGCAAGAGCTGGAACTTTCGGCGATAGCAGGAGAAATGTGGAACGGAAGAGGAACGTAATTTGCCTCCGACTTTCCACCATTGTGGCTCAATGTACTCAAAATCTTACTTTTCATTTGTACTTCTATAGCTGTACTTAAAAATGTACCAGTACAGAAGAGTACAATATTAAATACACGTAAGTACGTAAGTATAACAAGTTATTACACGCCCATCAGGGTTTAAGAGTTCGCAAATCGCCGCAAATATAGCGCCGTGCCAGATAAAGAGCTTCGCGGGCCGATAATCACGTCGGGTAACGTGCCCGTGACGTC
>LUGF01057157.1:49069-63560 GCA_001625245.1 Calycopis cecrops | reverse complement strand
AACGTTTCAACTCACCCGAAGAAGCTGTTAACGCATACAAATTGGCGATTTTGACTACCCCCACTTCGGAGTGGAATAAATGTTTTAATAACTGGTTCGAACGCATGCAAAAGTGTTTTAAATATCGCGGAGAATTCTTTGAAAAACAATAAATGGTAATAATCTATAATATTGTCTATACTTATTTCAAACGACAAAACTTAAAAGGCAGCCCTCGTATAGGTAGGCAATAATGTTCGCCCAATCTGTTAAATCGTTCAGATGTTGACATAGATGATAGAGATCACGTATAACTATAACTGTATTTTACATCTCTTTATTAAACACACCATTACTTTTAATTTCGAAAAGAGCTTATATACCTACATAAAAAGTGCTTCTTGTGTCTTTTTTACAGATATATCCGAAATTTGATAGTTAAAAGTCATCAAAATTACGAACAATATTTGTTTTGGTGAATGTTAAATTAAATTAACGCCTAAATATATTGTAATAATTTGGAAAATTCAACTCTAAGACAAAACTCGCTAATCACGAAAACTGTTCCTAATTCTAATCTAATTGGCAAAAACGATAATCCTTACAATAAAAAAAAACCCGGCAGCGACGAAGGAAACATAACTCGTTGTAAAAAAAGGAAGCATTGCACAATCTGTAGCTGCTCTCATTCTAGTCGCCGGTTAGCTCGGGCGAAATTGGCCAATTTGTTTATTTGTTTTCATTGGCCTCACTGAACTTGACTCCCCATTATCGCATTCACGGGAGGAAGGCGTATTTGTCCGATTAATCCGTGGGACCGTCCGGCGTCTTCACATTATTATGCGTTTATCTCCTCATTGTGACAGGCTTGTATGTTATAACTTATAATCTAACGCCACTTTATAATTTATGGACTCTCGAGTTTGTCTGGTTGAGATATCATTTGTAGAGTCTTATGATGTATGAATTATGAAGGGACTATGCTGAGCTAGTGTTGATGTATTCTAGAGTAGGTACTTTACTAGTGTATAGTGTAAATTGATTTTCAAAATACAATTTGTAGAATTGTTCTTGTTATGATATTCATGTGTGTGTATTATGTAGAGACCATGTTAAGCTAGATATTAATGTGTTCTAGTGTACTCTACTTGGTATTAGTAGAGTAAATTGATTTTAAAGATTCAATTTGTAGAGTTGTACCTGTTATGATGTCTATGTGTGTATGTAGTTGAGCTAATGTAGAGACTACGTTGAGCTAGATAGTGACGTGTCTTAGTGTACTTGGTATTAGTAGAGTAAATTAATTATGTCTAAGCTAAGCTGAGTCTAAGTTTAAGCTTTGATATATATTGTGTCCTAACGTGTCTCTTGATTTTAGTAGGGTAATTTAGCCTTGTAGTGTTTGTCGCTAGGTTTCACTGTATCCTAAAGTTATTTTGATATTACTAGAGTGTATGAGATGAGTCCCTTTCTTGTATATCCATAGAGTAATTAGGCATTTTGCTTTAGTTAACCTTTGACGTCTAGTTAAATTTTAGTGTGATATATTAGTAATACAGTTCGGTTCCATTATGATGTATATTTATATATTCCATTATATTATTTGATAATATATAGTAAATGTGTATATGACTTCATATTATACTATGGTATGGTAGTGTTATAGCTCTAACAATATATTTGTATCCAATATGGTATGTTTTTAAAGTTGATTTATAATTTATGTTTTGATACACTTTCTACCATTTGATAAATATCAATCTCTTCATTATTGACTTTGCTGAATAAGATAAACCTATAAAGATTTGTTTTTTCTTATAGGACGATTGTTGATCAAAGGAGCAAACGAACAGTCGGAGCCATTTTCGTGACTACCGACGCCCATAGACATCCACACAGAGGATACACAGTTGTAGTACTTCCCTCGTTCCTCTACATGACCATCATTGTTTGATGGATTATACAAAATTATTGCGCCAGTCTTTGTAACGAAACTCTTAGGATTCTAAGTACCGGTTGTAGGGCATATTTCAATATTTTAACTTGATATTCCCACGATATTTAACGTAAGCATGTGAATCCGTGGAGTGGCTAGCATGGAATATATTAAACATATTAAAATTACATTAATTTTGTCTTTATCTCAATAAGATCGATATTTTATTTATTCTATTAGACGACAAAGAAGATATTTTTATTTGTCAACGTCATAATTATCATTTGCCACCTTTATTGGTCATTATTGCACGTTGGTCTTATTTAATAAACGCAAAATATTAATACTAAATACATATCAATTTCAAAATTCCATAGAGTACCATATCGCACTAAAGTTTCATATACATATTGTGTGGAAATTAAATGTATTATTTTATTCTTTATTATGGCAGGTTTAACATTTACCCCGACATTATGATACCTATACAGAAATAGAAATAAAAATACAATTTTTATTATATTGGTAGTTAACCACAATTTATTTTTTAAATGTCAAATGGTAGAGCAGGTATATGGAAGCCGGCTTGAAAGGAAAAAAAGCATTGTCCTTTCACGCAATCTAATAAAATAGAGCATTTCCATTTAAACTGCCGTGTAAAAGTATAACTGATAATATATTTCATTTATATAACAATGAAAGTCATTTAATAGTAATGTATAAACAAAAAGCTCTCGAGCTTTAATCAAAAGCTTCTCAAGTTATTATTTGACTTAATGTAGAGCTAACATCAAATCGCTTCTCGGATTTGAACTCTCTAAGGAAATAACTACCGTATTTACATAAACGTAATTACATTTTTATGGTATAAATTGATACTTTTTTAAACAATTAAAAAAAAACAGTAATTGTTTGTTTGTTACGCCTTTACGCTATAACTAAGTAACCGATCATCATGAATCTTTGTAGACATAACTTTAGATGTATGAGAAATAACGCAGGATACTTTATATTAATAGAATATATTTACAGCTGGAAGTGAAGCCATGGGTAAAAACTAGTTAGTAATAAATCATACATTTAAAAACATATTTATATATTACTTATTAAATACAATTCATAAAAGAAATAAGTTTCACAGCGTCATAAAGAAGGGTAAGGGTAAACAATGTAACGAAATAAAAATAAACCTGGTTCATTAGCGTCCGATGCGGATTAGCGCATCAATTTGTAATCGGACGGATCGCTTCTCACCGTTAGGGTAAAATTTCATCAACACCATGCGTACTACACATAACACACCGATGCGTCATCGGATTCGCGACACCCCCATGCCCCGCATGTTAGACACACCACACAATGCAATTATTTACTAAACTGCTGTGACTCTACAAATGTAGAGTATGAAGCAAAAGCTCATTTGTACACAGAGTTTAGAGTTACTGTCACTAATAAGAACTTATTATACTAATACATACATAATGACTAAGTTGAGGAGCTTTTAAGCTATGTAGTGTGTCTATCACTATAACAGGAAAACATGGATCGATTTGCAAAAGTTGCAATGAAAGCTCTAGCGGAAGCACGCGAACCGGCACCGGAGCTTACTTCACGCTCCACTGCCGCCGTGTCAAACATCCACAAAAACCAGAAGCTTCCACAACTTTTGGAACACTTGCACGCACAAAACTTTAAGCTACCTTCTCTGGCCGCTTGATCCATCCGCGCCTCCTTTTTTTCTCCGTCTCGCCGCGGCAACAAAGTCCGAGCACGCGAAAATAAACAAAAAGGGGTGCGAAGTTCGCGATTCCGCGTGGCAGAGACGTGCGCTCGCGTCGGCGGTTGGCGGAGGACTGAGCGCGGGACGCAGCTGCCGCGGCGGCCAATGGCGGCCGGTCACGTGACGCGTCCCGCGCCCGCAAATGTTTACAAATAATAATAATATGGCGCCGCCTCTACAGCTACGCGCTACGAGCTACGCACAGCTGTCGTTGCATTTGGCGGGATTCGGCTTTCGATCTGTTTACGAACGAATCCGATATCGATCGCATCCTCGTTCGTTTACGAAACTACGCATCTGGATTTGTGTGATTCGATCGGCTTGTAAGTTGTGTGTAATTCGATTTTGCTTTTATTTCTGTTCTAACGAAACTATTCTTATTTATCGATCGTATCACCGCGGTCGTACAAAATTACGCATCAAAAATTCTATGCATCTCTCGTGTATTAAATCGCGCTCGTTCTTGTATCATCGTATTTACGCATCTGTTATTTTATTGGATTTTGTTGTACGTCCGTTTAGTTCTTACGCATTACGCATCTAAATGTTGCGTAATTTGACGTTTTAATTGTAAAATTCCTAATTCATTCACTAACTCGCTTTGTGTTTACGAAATTACGCATTAAAATGTGCCTCTTTCGTGTTACAATTCGCGTCGTCATTACATCAAATTAATTACGCATCTAAAGCTCTATTGAATTTTCTCGTCTGTTTATGATAGTTCTTATTCGCATTCTACGAAATTACGCATCTAAAATTCTATTGGATTTTCTTGTCCGTTCATGAAAGTTATTTTATTTACGCATTTTACAAAATTACGCATAAAAGTTTACTCGTAAACCGCGTCCGCGAAATCAGACTGAAACGGACCCGATTTGTGTGCGATAATGAAATTATTTTTCCATTTTTGCAAGGGTGCGACAATCCCCGTGGCACGACAGGTTGGTGTTTCCGATTGTTTCGCCGAGGACGTAAGGTGCGAAGGGTTGGAGCCCTGCACGTCCCACATACGGGCCCCTCGATGTTGCCCCGTGGACACTTGATGAGCTCATTCCTAAGCTGATCCCCTTCACCCAGTTCACTCGTTATCTAATCGCTGTGCTCAACATCTAAGAGTTTTCTGTGTGAATTGCTTCGTGTTAGGACTAGAAGATGAAAGTAGGTATTTCAAATAGGTTTAAAGTTATTATGTATACCGTAAGTTTATGTCATTGTTTACATTAAATATTCATCATTATTTTAGGAGCCTAGCTTCTCTGTGCAGTTCTTGCCATTCGTCACTTTACTTCGCCAAGCTCTTCTCCGATAAGTCATTTAACTTTTCTTATAGCTGGTCTGTATAACTGCATCTCGCTTTTCAGCTCGCTCAGCACAGACCTTTCCTGCTTCACCGTTTCTAGGACTAGTTTATTGGTGACACTACATTTCAAAAGCTTCTGACCTGTCTCCATTATTTTGACGTAAGTACGTTTCACAACATAGATTTAATGTAAAAAAATCATAGTTATCACAGAGTTCTTTAGTAAGGCTGTTCCATAGATTACAATCTAAATGATGCCACGACCGGGAAGGTACCTCTCGCTTACACAATACAATCGTTAAGTCAGCTATATTAGCGCGCTTTGTCGAGTTAGTGACTTTCCACTTACCCATATATGAGAATAACGAAAAAAGAGCATCTTCCTAAAAATATGCGGATGCTTATGGTCGTCGGTAGTTGTCAAATGCTCCAATTTATACAACATCTTAATTTAGTAAGCAGGCGCTCGTGTATGAGCCAGTAAATCACCAACTGTCACGTGAGTGTAAGTGAGATATATTACCGAACGATGTTTAATTAAGAGGTTAAGCTTTTAGATTTATAACTTGAGTAGCTGATCTGACAGACTTTGTCGTGTCATTGGTAATACATATGTTGTCATGGTAACGTGTAATGTTATGTGGCCGAATCGTCAACCCGTTACATTACAATAGTGTAATTTAAGTCGAGATACCGACTTTAGCACCATTAATATTGATAAATTACAGACGTTAAGTTACCGAAGGCTATTAAAAACAGTTTCACACAAATCCGTCCAGTAGTTTTTGCATGAAAGCCGTATAACAGACAGACAAACAAAAATCGTCTACAGTTTTATTATATGTATATACTGTTATATCAATTTGATAATTTCTAATTTTATTTTCTTGTTTGTTGGCGCTAAAACGTCTTCAAGGCTTAATTACTAGGCAAACAACTACATACTCAATTACAAGAGTAAATTACTCTTCAACGAGATACAGAAACTACAGATAAACGTAAACCAATAAGCGGGTAAATAGGCGATGTGGTATTACCATTTATAATAGAATACAAACGAGCAGTTGAAGCCTTTTGATGATTACGGACGCTCAGGGACATCCGCATGATGATTACGCAGGGGCCTTCTCCAATGGGCCACCGGCTACTCAAAAACTG
The DNA here is from genome assembly GCA_001625245.1 of Calycopis cecrops. NCBI lineage: Eukaryota > Metazoa > Arthropoda > Insecta > Lepidoptera > Lycaenidae > Calycopis > Calycopis cecrops. The sequence continues at coordinate 57,407 of LUGF01057157.1, read as the reverse complement.
CACGAAACGGAATAGCATATCAGTGAGCGGGATGTGGGTTCTTTTCATTGCTCCTGCTTAACTTTCTATACTCATTTATTGTGCCACTAGCCTACGTGCCATCTTCGTTGAGGGTCAAATATGTCGCTTCTAAATATAGCGGCGGTCTAAACGATAGAATTTTTGAGATCAGATTATTTTTTGCGAAGTATCTCATTAAAAAAAATAAGGTTAGAAACTATACAGTCAACCTCTATAAATTAGTATAAAAGTATTTATAGAGAAAAATGCTTATTTAATTATACATATATTTTTTATAGGATATGGGGGGCAAACGAACACACCGAACTTTTTGATAGCTACTGACCCGGTTATGCTAAAACGTTGCCCGCCATCCCCGTCTTCAACGTAACTGTCACTTCACGGGGAGCTAATACGAGCGAGAGGTACTTCCCTGGTCGTGAAGTTCAATGTAGCTGCAGCATGACCCCTTATATTATATTATTATTAACATTGTTTTCAGTTAGATTTTCGTTGTAGTTCTGATTTTCATCTTAGCGTTAATGAAATTTCTAACTCTATGAGTTGCGACAGGTTCGAGTGGCTCTTCGCCGATGTTTCAATTTCAAACGGACAGTTTGATTTCGTCTGTCACTGTTAAGGGCCTCGTAGACGGTGACAGTTTGTACAGAACTCATAGAATAAGAGGCCCTTTAGACAAATGGAATCAAATATGAAACTTTGAAATTGATTGTTCCAGAACGAAATAAACGACCGAATCTTTCATATGCATATTGCATACGATCGATGCGATAGTTTCGATCGTTCACTATATTTCTCAAACGATAACACAAACTTTGATTGTCTAATTTATTTCCAGGTTTAATTTTGGATTTCATAAGTAAGTAGCCGGCGGTACATGGAGGTTGGAGAAGGAACTCTTTGCTGATGTGTATGGGCCTCAGTAGTTATGAAAATATCTCCGACTGCTCGTTTGCCCCTTTATATTAAATAAAAAAAGTTACAAGGGTGGGTTCGACGAGGACAACGGGGATTGCATAACCTTCGGTAGGTTTGTTTATGGACGTCGGTAGCGAGACTAACTAGTCCTTTTTTTCTTTTTTTTTTGTTTACGCAGGAGAATGCCTTTATACGCACGCGACCCAGGAGCCCGGGTGGCTCAACCGGGTACAGTGTCGGGCTCGACAGCTGGGTTGCCCCTCCGACTAAACCCCTGCGGGTGCCTTCAGCCGCTATGATTGGAGGGCACCGGATCTTAAAGCAACAGGGCGCCTCCAGCGACAGGGCGCTGGCCTCGGTGAAAAGGCCAGTCTCCTCCTCCTTAGGGACTGTCCGGCTGCCTTTGAACAGTCCCTAACTCCACGTTGGAACTAAGCCACTAACCACGACAAGGTGGAGATCCGTCGAAGGGGAGACTAACTAGTCCTGGTTTAAGTAGCCTATTAGAACATTTCCATCATAAAATTCAATGTCAGAACGTATAATAAAATATTCTTCATAATTATATTTAAAAGTCCGTTAAAACAAAAAAAATGGCACATTACTGTCTACGTGGCAGATGTTCTGTAAGGTCACAGCAAGTATTAGTTAAACGTTTGTAATTACTTGTTAGACACATTTCATGCTGATTACAATATTATACAAATTATCATAGTTCTGTCACTTGAAATTGTAAAAGAAATATAGTAAAAAAATATACAACAAAGCGTTTTAGAATATGGAACACATCTATATTCATATTTCTTTATAGTACTTGTTCTACTTATATTATAATTAAAAATTTAATATATTATATTCCGATATTTCCACGCGAAACCTTGGCGAAACTAGTGAATTAATAAAAAGTAACGGTAAATTTGAAATTGGAACTTTGAAAAATCATTAAAAGTACTCGGAACTGGATTGTGTTGCCAACAAATGTTTGTCTTTTGTTTTAGAAAAAACATGTTCAGGAATAACTACACTTTATAAATGTGAAGTTTTGTCTGTATGTTCTTTATACTTTCAAGCAAAAACTACTGAACAGATTTGAATGAAGCTTGGCACAAATATATGTCAATAAAAAAATACTTTTAATACAGGTAAAAATAATTTGCTTTGGATTGTTGATTTATTACAATCTGGAAAAAAATGTTTTTTTGCAGAAAAAAATTTTTTTTTTTTGCTTGGTTTTTGTTTTTTATGCGGATGGCGCCGCGGTGCACAGCCCTGTCTAATGTCAAAGTATCGCTGATATTCTATATAAACTTCACCCCATTTTACTGCCGTAAAGGTTGAATTTCTAAAAATCCTTTCTTAGTACTCACATCATGCAAACCGCTGTACCAAATTTTAATTTAAAATCTTCACCCCCCATTTTACCGTCGTAAGGGTTGAATTTCTAAAAATCCTTTCTTAGTACTCATTCAAACCGCTGTGCCAAATTTTAAGTTTATAGGTACAGTAGTGGCTTTGCGTGGTTGTATAAGTCAGTAAGCTTTGTCTTTAATATATATAGATACAATTAAATATTTATTACATGAATTTATTCGTTAACATATAATAAGCTTCACTCGGTACGTTGAACCATTAATAACATAATGATATACTTCAAGGTGTTGTTGCGTTGACCGGTACAAAATATAACTACAAAATATATCCATGATGTTATATGATATTATTTATTATGACATATTAACGCATAACATATTTAACGATCGCTTGGCTCACTTAAAACGTAAAAATAATACGTGTGTTATGCCAACGAGTTCGAATCCCGCTTCTTTTTTTTCTTATTTAATTAGGAATAATACACATATATTATTCCTAATTAAATAAGAAAAAAAAATAAACATATCTTAAATTTATTTAAAATGAAAATATTTTTTTTTTTTTTTTTATGGTATAGGGGGCAAACGAGCAGTTGTAGCCATTTTCATGACTACCGACGCCCATAGACATCGGCATATAGACTATACAGATGCGCTGCCCCCCTTTCTCCTTCCACCTCCATGGGCCACCGGCTACTTACACACCGCACGAAACGCGACAACACAGCTGTCATTTCACGCCGGTCTCGTGTAAGCGAGAGGTACCTCCCCGGTCGTGCCGGCCCAATTCGGCTGCATGCAAGCATGCAGCGTGGCACTACCTCTTACTAAAGATGTCCTGACGTTTGTTATTAAAAGTTAATTTATAATTATTTTGTTGTTCCGATTGACACTAAAAATGCCTATACACTAACATCCTGTTGTCTCGAGGTATATTTGGTATTTGATTATGTTTATAACTGGGTCCCAAGCATAGGAAAACACCTTGCCATCTTCTTTATTGAAATTTGGATGTCTTTCGTCGGTCTTGTTATTTAATTACAAACCGCGACAAAGCCCCTGAAAGTTGTTTGATTGCACCTAATGCATGCAATTATTATGCAGACGTCTTACGCAATTACCCAATGGGCCACCTGAAACTACGAGACATGACACAGCATAGTTAACTTTGCGGCGGTATCTTCGAGAGGTCTCTCCTCGAACATGGCGATTCGGATCGCAACAAGACACTATCTGCTATTAAATTTAAAAACACTGTTAATGTACTCAAAGTTCATTTAGACTCTACCAAAGCAAACAACACAAATCGGGACGGCTTAGCAATTAGATACCTTTAAATATAAGATCTCATAAGATGAAAGAATATACCTATAGACTCAAACTAAGATGATTTAATTTATGTATTATATACTAGAGATAAGTGTGTAACTAATATATAACTAGCGCCGGATCTTGGTAGGGGCTAAGGGGGACTGAAACCCCGGTCCCTTAAGGTTTCATTTTGGTACTACTATAAATCTGTATAACCTTTACGCAGATGTCTATTGTCCTAGTCATCGAATAGCTCCAACTGCTCGTTCGTAGACCTCTAAAAAAAAGATGCCTTTACAAATCCTTACAAAGCTAGACAAAGATTCATAATATTCTTATTTGAAACTCTACCTGAACATCGAACGAGACTCGCGCGTATCTGCCATCTGCGGCGCGCGTGCCCACCTGCCCACGTGTTAAACCGATAACTTTACCGCCAAAAATATATTACACCCACGGTATGGACCTTCACACGTTTATTTAAAAGACTTATTATACCTAGTATATGTAACTATATTTATATTATAAGCATATATAGCTATCCTACTAATATTATATAGGCGAAAGTTTGTGAGAATGTTTGTTACTCTTTCACACAAAAACTACTGAACGGATTTTCATGAAACTTTACAGTAATAGCTTTCATATCATATATATAGCTTTCATATCAGAATAACATAATAAGTTAAGAAGTATAGGGATATTTTGAAGTCCGAAATTCACGCGGGCGAAGCCGCGGGCGGAAACTAGTATTTCTATATATATAAAATTCTCGTGTCACAATGTTAGTTACCATACTCCTCCGAAACGCTAGACCGATTTTCATGAACTTTTGTGAGCATATCGGATAGGATTGAAAATCGGCCAACATCTATTTTTCATCTCGACATTTCCACGGGTGGAATCCCGGAGCGCAGCTAGTATTATGTAAAAATATAAGTGTATGTAGCTATTATAAAATTGTGAGTACATAAGAGAAAATGGATTTGATCGCCATGCTATTTGCCTGCATAAAATCTATAGAACCTTTTAGTTTCGTTCGTGATAAAATATACAAAGATAAAGATTACAAACTTAGACTAGCCTTAGACTAGCCTTAGACTAGCCTTAGATTAGATTTAGATTAGATTAGAGGTAATACCATGTCGCATGTGCAGAACCGACGTGCTTCTCACTCACATTATACAGTCGTAAAGTCTTCTGTACGCCTTTTGTAGTGTTTGTGAGTAGCCGGTGGCCCATTGGAGAGGAGGAAGGGCAACGCATCGGCGTCATCATGCGGATGTATTTGGGCTTCGGCAGTCATTAAATGACTCGGACTGCTCGTTTTCCCCCCAGCTTAGTACAGATAGTAGTCTATATTTGAGTCAAACACTCAAATAATTTCAATAGCTTGTGTGCAAAAGAAGACGCACGTAAAGAATAGTGTTAATAAGGTAAACGATAAATAATCTTGGTACGTGTTACTCTGTACTCTCTACCGAGGTTTGGCCGGTGTCCGTAGGGTAAGGATGTGTTGTTTTTATTAAATGGTTCGGACCTCCACACTAGCTAGAAGCCAACGTCAACGCCAGCACATTATTATCAGAGCTGTTGCTTTCTATTTGTGTTTGTACGCGTATCACAAAAACTATTGGACGAAATATGAATCGGTCTTCACCTGCCTCAGTTGAGATAGTTTTTTTTATAGTATAAGAAGTTAAACGAGCAGTCAGAGCCCTTTTCAGGGGACCGCGCCGATGCAAATCGCGTTGGGCATAGAGATGCGTAGCCCTTCATCCTCCTTCATCCTTCATGGACTACCGGAAACCCGCATACCGCACGAAACGCGACATCATAGCTGTCACTTTACACCGGTATTGTGAGAGCGAGATGTAAAGAGAAAGGTCTTCTCTTCCACTTACTTAAATAGAACTTTAAGTTAGTCTTAAGGAAAATCAAATTTAACTTTCAACGCGTATGGTAACGCGTGCTAAAGCTAGGTAACTTTTTATTATCAATAGTCTTCACAATTTAATGTTACTTAATCGGTTTTATGTAATAACCAAAGTCATTTTGTTTATGATCTTATAAAATAACGAAGGAAATAGGTAATTATACTTTAACCCAAATATTTTATAGATACATCATATTAAGTAACTTGTATTATTGGATTACATTTTACGTTATTATAAATGAAGTTATTCTTAAAATACACAATTACATTCTAATTTACGCATTACCTATGTAGGTACATAATATTAGTATAAAAGATATACTGAAATAATTATTTTCACACATTTGATATCTGGTAAAGAAACAACCTGTGCTATAGAAAAATTTCCTTCAGTTTCCAATTAAATTTGCCTCTTTTTTTTAGTGTATTTTGTGTTTTAGCCATTATAAAAAAATCACTAAGTCCAAACTATTTATTATATTCTAAAAACATATAACTTATGCTTTTATGAGTACGCTATTTTTAAATAAATAAAATTAACATACATTATTAACTTACTACTACAACAGTGACCAGTGTATATTTACACTCATTTGTCAACTTTAACACGAACATAACGACAATAGATTAATTACAAAATTGGTTGTAATTAATTACATAATTACAATAACCACCACGCTGGTGTAATTACATGGTGGTGGGAAAGTGACAGTCATCACACGTTGCAATAACAGTTGGGGGAACAAAACTATAGTCGGCGACGTCCGGGCACTTCTGTAGGATATTTTATTCACAAAATGCACATAGTTTTCCATTTAAATATTTAGTTTAATCTATACTGTACTAATCGTATAAATGCGAAAGTTTGTATGTTTGTTTGTTTGTTTGTTACTCTTTCAGGATTTAACTGCTGAACTGATTTTCATGAAATTGTCACACACATAGAGTAAGTTGGATTAACACATAGGATAGTTTTTATCCCGTAAAAATGTTCCTATGGGATGCCATAGGATGATTTTCTATTTTCCATGGAATTTAAATTTACGCGGGTGAAACCGTGGGGCGCAGCTAGTATTATATTAAGTGTAAAGATTTTTTGAAATGAAATGGCTTGGTATACGTATATCATAAAATCTGTTACCATATAATATCCCTTACCACACAATCGTTCTTTAACAACTTTTTAAATTTATTAATTTAAACTTTTTGGACGCTTTCTGGGATCCTATTGTAGAGATTGACCCTGAAAAGAGTTTCTTCTCCTCATCTTCCAAACTATTGAACCTATTTAAACCATTTATCAATAATAATAGAAAGCTATAGAATCACGAAGTAATATAGGCTGCTTTTTAGTACAGTTGAACCTTTTTTGGCGCCCAACTAAGTGTGCATTGGGCAATGGTGTGTAATCAAATTTCAATAATGATCCTTTTATTAATAAAATGACCGTTTGAAATTTATCATTTGTGTGGTATATCCTTAAGCATATCATTCATAGAACTTGAATTATTTAGATAAGTATATTAATTCGACCCGTTTTAAATTATTACAAGGCATTTACAAGGGTTTTCTCTTTTTAATTCATGTCAGTAATGATCACCGATTGCCATTATTCTAATAATCTTGTCATCTCTGCCTCTGAGGGCACGTTAAGCTGTCGGTCCTGCGTCTGATATCCCTTCGGTCGTGTTTGTAGTCCGGAGAGCGTACTATGGTCCCATCGGAATAAGAGAATGAGGAAATAGGGACAGCACTTGTCTGCGGCACACATTTGTACTTAATACATTTTGAGTTCTTTTTAATTTATTCTGTGGAAGAGAAGAGAAGCCCATAACTACATCGGATTGCTACGTGCTCCTCGAGCAACGCCTGGGGGGTTGAAAGGGGGTTCGACCCCCCCACTCTTCCGCAGACGGAACAGATGCATCCTGATATTAGAATGTTTATAATAGCTAATTTAACGATACCGGCCGATACCCGCGTAAAGTGTAGAGGAGGAAGGAGGGCAACGCTGTACGTTCTCTATGCGGATGTCTATAGGCGCAGGTAGTCAAAAAACTACTGTTCGTGTGCTCCCGTTTATTATAAAAAAAGTGTGTGATTTAGACCACACAGCTGAAGTAAAACTTAATTATTGATTTTCATTACCGTAGCTACAATTACATAAGATGTCATCTTATTTAGTCTGAGCATGTTATTTATTTTTTTAAAACAAAAAAGTGTCACTTGAATTTTGAATTTGAATGACAACTTCATTGGTTGGGACATTGGCCTCGCCCGATGTGTGATTTTTGTAACGCCTTGCCAGCTTACTCTCCAAATCAAGCGTGCGTATAAAGTTATACTCCAAAAATAAATATGGGAAACATTACAAGCTGTTATTTAATTTGTCTCTACCTAAAGTGAGACAATCTTTCGCGGCCATCTTCAATTCGCGAATTCGCGAGTAATTGTCAGACGACGTTGCGGCATTGTTTCCCAGAAGTGGCGGAGCGGCGCGCTCGACTGCGCGGCGCTCCCGCGCTGACGCATCACTTTACTGTCCCGCTTGTTGCAGCACCAGCGGCCTCGTGTCTGGAGTAGCATTGCTGCGTTGTTTATGAATCGGACCGGCCCACTTTATAGCGGTATGAAAATATTTTGGTAAGAGGTAGTGCCACACTGCATGCTTGCATGCAGTCGAATTGGGCCGGCACGACCGGGGAGGTACCTCTCGCTAACACGAGACTGGCGTAAAGTGACAGCTGAGCTGTCGCGTTTCGTGCGGTGTGTAAGTAGCCGG
>LUGF01057157.1:24196-46578 GCA_001625245.1 Calycopis cecrops | reverse complement strand
GCTTATTCTAGTTGGTTCAAAGAAAAGATTTATTAAGTTATATGATTTAAACAAAGTAGTGAATCTAACTGTGATGGGACTGTTATCTAATAAATTGATATTAAAGTCACCACAAAAGTAGTATTAAAGATAGACTCAAATAATTATTTTGACACATTTGATATCTGGTAAAGAACAACCTCAAACAAAGGACTCTGCTTAACGATTTATTCATGTCTGTGAAAAATTTCCTTTACCTTCCAATTAAATTTGCTTCCTTTTAGTGTATTTTGTGTTTTAATCATTTTTTATTAAAAAAACACTAAGTTCAAACTATTTTTTGTATTATAAATACATACAAGTCATGCTTTGATGATTACGCAATTTTTAAATAAATAAAATAAACATACATTATTAACTTAAACTACTACAACAGTGACCAGTGTATATTTACACTCATTTGTCAACTTTAACACGAACATAACGACAATAGATTAATTACAAAATTGGTTGTAATTAATTACATAATTACAATAACCACCACGCTGGTGTAATTACATGGTGGTGGGAAAGTGACAGTCATCATACGTAGCAATAACAGTTGGGGGAACAAAACTATAGTCGACGATGGCCGGGCACTTCTGTAGGATATTTTATTCACAAAAGGCACATAGTTTACCATTGATATTTATAATTTAATCTATACTACTAATATATAAAGAGGAAAGATTTTTTGAAATGAAATGGCTTGGTATACGTATATCATAAAATCTGTTACCATATAATATCCCTTACCACACAATCGTTCTTTAACAACTTTTTAAATTTATTAATTGAAAGTTTTTGGACGCTTTCTGGGATCCTATTGTAGAGATTGACCCTGAAAGGAGTTTCTTCTCCTCATCTTCCAAACTATTGAACCTATTTAAACCATTTATCAATAATAATAGAAAGCTATAGAATCACGAAGTAATATAGGCTACTTTTTAGTACAGTTGAACCTTTTTTGGCGCCCAACTAAGTGTGCATTGGGCAATGGTGTGTAATCAAATTTCAATAATGATCCTTTTATTAATAAAATGACCGTATGAAATTTATCATTTGTGTGGTATATCCTTAAGCATATCATTCATAGAACTTGAATTATTTAGATAAGTATATTAATTCGACCCGTTTTAAATTATGACAAGGCATTTACAAGGGTTTTTTCTTTTTAATTCATGTCAGTAATGATCACAGATTGCCACATAATACCTACAATTCTAATAATATCTTGTCACCTCTGCCTCTGAGGGCACGTTAAGCTGTCGGTCCTGCGTCTGATTTCTCTCCGGCCGTGTTGTAGAACTACGTCCTATCGGAATAAAAGAACGAGGAAATAGGGACAGCACTTGTCTACGGCACACATTTGTACTTAATATATTTTGAATTCTTTTTTGTGGAACTGAATTTATTCTGTGGAAGAGAAGAGAAGCCCATAACTACATCGGATTGCTACGTGCTCCTCGAGCAACGCTAAAATTAGGGGTTAAAAGGGGGTTCGATCCCCCCACTCTTCCGCAGATGGAACAGATGCATCCTGATATTAGAATATTTATAATAGCTAATTTAACGATACCGGCGAATACCCGCGTAAAGTATAGAGGAGGAAGGAGGGCAACGCATCTGTACATTCTCTATGCGGATGTCTATAGGCGCAGGTAGTCAAAAAACTACTGTTCCTTTGCTCCCCTTTATTATAAAAAAAGTGTGTGCTTTAGACCACACAACTGAAGTAAAAAACTGATATATTGATTTTAATTTTTCACTGCCGTAGTTACAATGACATAAGATGTCATCTTATTTGGTCTTATCATGTTATATATTTGTTTTATAAATTAAAAAAGTTTTACTTTGAGTTTGAATTTTGAATATGAATGACAACTTCATTGGTTGGGACTTGGCCTCGCCCGAGCACACATTTTTGTAACGCCGAGAGCAAAAATCCAGCTTACTCCCCAAGTCCACATCGCGTAAAAATTTGTATTTCAAAAGTATATATGGGAAACATTACAAGCTGTTATTTAAATTGTCTCTACCTAAAGTGAGACAATCTTTCGCGGCCATCTTCAATTCGAGAATTCGCGAGTAATTGTCAGACGACGTTGCGGCATTGTTTCCCAGAAGTGGCGGAGCGGCGCGCTCGACTGCGCGGCGCTCCCGCGCTGACGCATCACTTTACTGTCCCGCGTGTTGCAGCACCAGCGCCCTCGTGTCTGGAGTCGCCTTGCTGCGTTGTTTATGAATCGGACCGGCCCACTTTATAGCGGTATGAAAATATTTTGGTAAGAGGTAGTGCCACACTGTATGCTTGCATGCAGTCGAATTGGGCCGGCACGACCGGGGAGGTACCTCTCGCTTACACGAGACTGGCGTAAAGTGACAGCTGAGCTGTCGCGTTTCGTGCGGTGTGTAAGTAGCCGGTGGCCCATGGAGGTGGGAGGAGAAAGGATGGCAGCGCTTCTGTATAGCCTCTATGCGGTGGCGGATGTTTGTGGGCGTCGGTAGTCATGAAAATGGCTCTGGCTGCTCGTTTGCCCTCCTATATCATTAAAAAAAAAATATGGCTATTTTTCGTGTTTGTGTGGTTTGTTTGTATGAGCCAGGTTGGTAGTGCTATTGTTACATTGCAGACGAATCAGGCCATCGAGAAGGTATCTGAGATATAGCCGTGAGAAAGATGGCGCTGTTATCGCATTTTGTGGGATATATGAGAGCGGCAGTTTTTGTGGTATGAGGTCAAGGAGAGAAACCTATATGCATAATCTCGGGTGTGAAGATAGTTATGAGCGTAGATCAGCCAATAATATCTGCTTCTTTATCCCTTGTAATATAAAAATACTGAATATTGCCTTTAAAAAGTAGGTAAGTTCAATGTTCAGCAACATATTAATACGTTCACAGAAACACAAATGCCAATAATCACTTCTATTTATCATAATAATAAATAATAGGTAAGTACCTAATAATTATTGTATAAATAAATAATGTCTAAGTGATGAAGAATAAAAGCATAAAAGGAATGTTTTATTCCTTTTTGCTCTATTGCCTCTAACCATCTTCTAACATCCAAGAAATTCTTATAGAAAAAGCATAGATATCTTCAAGAGCTATATTTAACTTTGGACGGCAATTTATATAGATATTGCTTTTAAATGTTAATGAAAATTTTAAATTTATTAATATATTTATGGAGATAAAAAATAGAAAAGGTTACATGATATACATGAATTTTTTGGCCTACTCTATGTGTAAAGAAATAAAAACAATTACAAAATTAACTATTAAAATAATAATCATGAGCAACATTCGCGTAAATATTCGAAAACTATAAAATTAACTATTTAATTATTATTTATTATTGATTTCCGTATCTCAGTAGGTCATTACGATATAGATACGATAAGGTATGGTAATGACAAGTAGGTAACAAATAAAAAAAATATTCATATTAATAATAAACAAGGCTGTATATAAATAAAGTCCGTGCGTAAAGTGCGGCGTCTTATCAAAAATTAAAAAGGTTGCAACGCGTGCAAACCACGTTCTTGCACCGCGCCGCGCCAATTCATTGCTACAAAAGTGCGTAATATCGATTACCGGCTCCCTTACCCCATCTCCCGTCCCTCTCGCACGACGCACACTCGGACGCATCGAAGTAATAAAAGCGTAAGTGAAATAGAGGCCCGAGCGTAAACTTTGCTTGCGAAGCACAAACTTCATTTTGTCCGCGCGCCCGTCGACTTAAGTCCCTCTTTCCCGCCAAGCGATCCCTCGCGGTCGCCATGGCAACCGATCTGTCACACGCACAGAACATAAAACGCAAGCATTGATTTTTTCCCCGCTTCCTCTTTTACTTTTACGCGTGTTGAACGACTTTTTGCCAGGATTTTTATTTTGAGAGCGCGAGTTTTGGCGCTTGCCGTAAGTGCCAAGGCATTATCATAATGTTTGAAATGTGCAAATTCTCGCGTTGGTATTTTCTTTTGGAAAATAATAAAGACATCACAAGTTTTTGTTTTGTTTTTTAATTACTATCCATATTCGTTATTTTCTTACCTTTGAATTTTTAAAAAGAGAACAAATTATTGACGTACGGCCATTTTTATTTTACCATTCTTAATTTGAATTAAAATAAAACCTAAATAATGAAAAGGTAATATTTGTAGTACGTATAATTTGTAAATAAGGTTGTATGTTTGTTGGTTAAGGGATAATTTGTTAAGGTAGGCCCAGCAACCCCCAGGGTGCGGACCCAAGTAATGTTTTCCCTCGCAGATGTGGCGAGTCACCCTCTAAGCCCCTTCGTGGAAAATATGCGGATCTCGGAACTGAAGGAAAATATTATTCAAGGAACTTGTTTTGTCGGACATCATTTTACTTTTCTCAATATTGAAATTGTTTATGATAGAAAAGTATAAAATATACGCGATTATCTAGTAATTATGTATAATAAAAATATAATTTTCTTTAAGATTATATTAAGATTTTCTTATATAAATCATTAAAGAAGAGCCGAAGACTTTCCATCATTACCAACGTCCATAATAATTTCCCTTCCCCCTTGAATCGTATTTCGCAAAATATAATATAATCCTCGAAACGTGTAATAAGAGATAGTGCCACGATCGGGAAGGCACCTCGAAATGTGTTTCGTGTGGTGTGTAAGTAGCCGGTGGCCCATGGAGGGCGAGGCAACGCATAAGTATAAACCTCTATGCGAATGTCTTTGGTCGTCGGTAGTCGTGAATAACTCCGACTTCTCTTTTACTCCCCTACACTATAAACAAAAATGAGATAGTATACTAATAACTTTTGCAGTGCAGTCCCTAATAAATTATCATTTCATCATCATAATCATCACCCGGAGGACGTCCACAGCTGGGCATAGGCCTCCCCCATAGACCGCCATATTGTCCTTTACATAGGCACTAACTCTTACATTTGCAAATAGTTAAAATATAAACTAGAAACTATGTTACAAAGCACTTAACTATATCTTTTGTATAAGTGGATTTAGTTAGTCATCGACGAACAACAGTTTTGGCCAACTTCCAAAATTCCATTAAACTTTGAGTCATATCGGAAAAGCCCGGAAAATAGATGATTCTCGGAAAAGTGCGTGAGCTCATAGCGTAGAAGCCTTACAGTTCAAAACATGTTCGTGAGAATAACAATGTGATATCAAAATACTCATGCCACTTTTTTATTTACTTCTTAATGATTACCAAGCGTAAGCATCACGAAATAAGAACAACTTCCAGATTTTGGCTGTCTTTCAAACTTTGATGGAGCCTTGGTGGTGCAGTGGCGAGCGCTTCAAATTACCGTAGAGATAGTCTAGGTACTTGCCATTGTTTCTTAACTTAAGTTTGATTTCGGCATGGTCTTAACGTGACGGATAAAAATTGTGAAGAAAATCGGATATTGGATGTTTGTGATTAGCCGTTAGCCCATAGAAGAGTGGAGGAAAGTGTTCCGAGAGCTCGTTTGCCCTCCTATGCAATAAAAAAATCCAAGATTAGGAAGCCGGGCTTAATAAAACTTGAAATAGAGTATGGGATAAGGCTAGGACGAAGAAGAAGATTGTGGTTAATACATAAAACGTTTAAGTTTCAGTCAGAAGCCCAGTTAATATTGCTTTTTCTTTTTAGTGCTGTGACAGTAATTTCATTTTTATTCGACAATGTTGTCTAGGTATATCCAGATTAAAAATTGTAATATACCTAGCTGAAGACTGAAGACACAGGAAATGGAAAAACGTAGAATTTTGTTTTTCATAAGTTTATGATTATAATTTGTTATTCCTTGGTAAAACTAAACTTGTTTCTAGCCTATTCTATTCTTTACCTTTACCTAGCCTATAGAGGTGGAAGGAGAAAGGCGGGGAGCGCATCTGTGTAGTTTGTATACGGGTGTCTATGGGCGTCGGTAGTCATGAAAATGGCTCCGACTGCTCGTTTGCCCCCCTATACTATTCCCCGGTTGCCGTGAATCGTTTTTTTAAAGGTAAAAACGAGCGTTCGGAGCCTATTGGGATGAATCGACATTCGACGAAATCTAAGTAATTATATTATTAAGCAGATGTGCCCTTTTCTTCCTTCGATGGGCCATTGGAAACTTAGTACCCGTTCGAAAGGCGACAGCATAGCCGACTTTTCGAGTGTCGGCAAATTCCGCTACCGCTACCGATCGTGTCGGCAAATTCCGCTTCATGCTACATGACATTACCTTTTACTAAAGATAAAAGATGATGATATGATACCTATTTATAAGATAAAGTAATAATATAACCGAAGCCGTGAGCGAAGATAATTATATTTATTTATTGTTTGCATGTTGTGGCCCGTTTTATCTGTAAAATCTATACCTCAGGAACGAATAATGTACCTATATATAAATCAGAAAATAAATGTTATACATTTGTTCGGGGTGAAAAGTATCTTTTCTGATATTCCATAGTGTAAATCTACAATTTTATCAAATTTTATCCAATGTATTCATTAGCTTTTGAAACGAAGTGATAGAAATAACAAACATAAGTACATCCGACTTCACATTCATATATTAGTAGTATTGGGGATGAAGGTCGAAGTATATCGTAATATTTACTCCTAGCTGCGCCCCGCGGTTTCACCCGCATAAATTACGATCCCGTGGAAAATATAAAATCATCCCATGACATCCCATAGGAGCATTTTTTCGTGATAAAAACTATCCTATGTGTGCCAAATTTCATGAAAATAAAACAAACACAAACTTTCGTAATTATAATATTAGTAGGATAGTATTGAGGATCAACGTCGAACCATATCTTAATATTTACTTAAATACATGTCATGGTTGCATAGCAACTGAGCTGGCCCGCCACGTCGGTGTGAACACCTACTCTCGCACATGGTACAGTCGTGGTATGCTTATATGCGCTTGGTGCTGTTTCTAAAGGCCCAATGGGGGTTTGAGTGATAGTCGGTGACTCTTGTGATAGGCGTTGCTGTTGATGGTTAGTAACTACTGAATAGTTACTATCAGACAATCCGACTGCTCTTCCATTATGACCCCAATTTATTTACGAACAAAACCGACGACAGTGGCTAGGAAAATGGGATAAAAATTAAAACAATCGAGTTCGTATTAAATATACTTAATAATGTATTTTTTCTTATTAAAAATACAAAAAAATACTATTTACATTATAATACTTTGCATCATTATTATTAATTAAATATTACAAGATTTTTAGGCAAAATGAAATAAGAATAATACAATCACACAAAAGTTCAAACTGAAGCAAGGCAGATAAAACAATTAATAAAGGCAATATCAGACTAAATATAAAGAAAAATAAGAGAAATATGCACCGACAAGACACACATAATTTAAACATACAGCGCCATCTAGCGTAGAGTAGCTGAACAACTGAGCTAAATAAACTTATTTCTAAAATCACAAATACATTTTATTCAGTTGTTACTCGTTATCGTGCATTGACAACAACTTGGGATCCAAAATAAGTCTGTGTATAAATTTTGACCTCCTGACTCTAGCGCCACCAAGCGTTTTTGAATATATTTTTGTTCGCAACGGGAAGAGTAACCACTTTGTAAAGTGCACAGCCCACTGCATTCTGTAGACCTGTGAGAATATAAGTATGTCAGAGATTTTTAAAAATAAATATAGTAGTATAGTAATTAAAAAAATAAATAAGTAGTTTAGTAATAAGTTTAAAAATGTGTTTGAATGTTTTGGTAATGATATTTTACGAGGTGAATTATTTTAATTACTAATCTTTACGTTAAGTCTTATTTCAAATCAAGCTCTTATAAAGCAAGAACATAAAATGCAATGTGTCCGATATTTATTTTAAAAACTAATTACATTTGACAGCTAGTTGTCACGATGTGTAATAGATGGCGCTGATATATATATAATAAAATAAAACTAATAATATACAAAAGTTTGTATGTTTTGTTATTATTTTACAAAAAAAACTACTCTAATAGTAACTCTAATTATAATAATAACTCTAATAACTCTAAATAACTCTAAAGCAAAATTCGATACTACTTCGATACGGCTCGACCGATTCTCATGAAATTTTGTGTACATTTTGGGTGTGTCGGAGAATCGGCCAACGTCTCTTTTCCATTTCGATATTTCCACGGGATATAATTTTATGAGGGTGAAAACCAGGGGTTTATGTGGTAGTTACTTTTTCTTTGGCGATTAAATTATATCGTTACCATTTAACTAAATGCTTGAAAACAAAATATTCTCACTATCAAGATGCTTTAATACAGAATGGCGTATCAATTCCAGCGGGTTGGAGAGGTACCTCTGGCACACGCAATACTATATATCTTATGTCTGTCCCGTTTCGTGATGTGTGTGAATTTCTGGCGACCAAGGGCGGAGGAGGAAGAAGGGGATAATGAAAATAATGACATTCGGTAGAGTTTCACTTACGCGCAGATCGACGTGCACGAGCTGCATCATGTTGCCGGGCATGTTGACGACGTACTTCCAGTTGCCGCTGCTGTTGACGGCGGCGCGCGGCGTCACTAACTGCGTGCAATAGGCTGAGCAACTTACGCGCAGATCTCGACGCGCACCAGCTGCGTCATGTTGCCGGGCATGTTGACGACGTACTTCCAGTTGCCGCTGCTGTTGACGGCGGCGCGCGGCGTCACGAACTGCGTGCGCGCGCGGCACAGCTGCTGCGCGTCGTCCGCCTGC
Source organism: Calycopis cecrops (assembly GCA_001625245.1). NCBI lineage: Eukaryota > Metazoa > Arthropoda > Insecta > Lepidoptera > Lycaenidae > Calycopis > Calycopis cecrops. The sequence continues at coordinate 37,824 of LUGF01057157.1, read as the reverse complement.
CGCCGCGGTCGCTCGCCGGACTCAGAGCTGATGGACTCCGAGCTGGAGGAAAAAAAAAAAAGAATAGGGTTTCTTAAGCATACGGCAGTCCCGGACCATTATCAACATTAAAATAATTCTAAGGATAAGGTCTATGCCAATAGCTGGCTCCTTCAGCTGACCCCTGATACACATGCCAAGGAGTCCATCGACCATACTATAAGGAAGGGTTCCTTAAAGTATGGTCGATGGACTCCTTAGAAAATACGATTAAAGTTAAAGTGGCGATTGCTACGGGTGACGCGGCGGCAATGATTTTGTTTATAGTAAGTATAATCGGGCAAACGAGTAGTGATGCCGATGCCCGATGCTTAAAGACATCCTCTTATCTGCAGATGCGTTGCCTTTCTTCCTCCTCCCCCCTCCATGGCAAACCGGCTACATACACACCGCATGAAACGCGTCAGTTTATGCCGGTGTAGTGTAAACGAGAGATACCTCCCCGGTCATGCCGGGCAATTCTGCTGCACGCATACATGCATGGCGCTATCTCTGACGATATCAGATGTTATGCGCGCTTGTTGGTGACAAAGCGACATAGGACCCTCAGGGCGTCAGAACCGTGTCGCACGCAGGTACCTAATAGGAAAAGGACAATTGATTTTGTCTACTCCACACGAAAAACAAAAAAGCCACAAAATATGTAAATAATAAATGGTGATTGAAAATTTCCGGAGCAAATGATTAAGACTATATCGTTCCATATTTTAAGAAGAGTATAAGAGAAAGATGAACTCAAGCGTAGCATATATAAGTATATGTCCAATAAGAATTCTTATTGTGCTATGACAGTGACTTTTAAGAAGAACCAATCCTTCGGACTACCCAATCCCTTAGGAATAAGGGAATAGAGACTGTTCTTGTGTCTGCGCACACAATTATGCACTGTATCATATCTAGTAGTTGGCTAATCTCTTTACATTGGCCCGCTTAGCCGAAATTCGTCGCTTACTTCGCCAAGCCGAGAGCTATCCGCAGCGCCTCTACCCCCGTTAGCGTCCTCTTGGCGGACTCCTTGACGAGCTCTGCGTTGCGACGTCGCCTCTTGTGCAGCGTGTGAGGAGGGAACGAGACGGAACGCTGGATCGTCACGTCGGCGTCGGAGCGAGACGGCGATAGGTATCTGTCAAATGTTACAATTATGTAAATTATACATCTACATTATTATCACAAATTAATTATGTGACTTCATTTGGAGGGGTTAATTTTCTAAAATGCAAAGCCGATCATGAAAGTTCTTTCACTTACAGAATGCTATAACAGTACCTACTCTATATTATTTTACGCTTTGAACGTTGCCTATGTCCAGCAGTGGACGTGTTCTGGTTGCTAATGACGATGATTAGTCTCATTGGCTATACTTTATTTTAATTGTACGAATTTTATCTTTTACGTTCAACGAAGTGGCGTGGCCACTACTGTCGGCTACTCTGTTACTGACGCTATAGAAATTCACATAATGGTTATTAATTATCTACTTACTAGAAATAAAACAATTTATACGCTTGTGTAATGCTACTTAAATAAAATTTGTGATATCATTTAACGCTATCGTCCACTAGATGGCGTTAAAATTCAAATATCTAAATATAATTTATATATTATATAATATTATTAGAAGATGGACAGATATCACTACATAGTATAAAACAACTCGCTATTCGCCGACTGTGTGTCTGTATGTAGATCTTTTACGCAGATTTTGATGGGATTTTTTTAATAGATTCACATGGAAGGTTTATATCTTGTAAATATAACAACTCCATTTTTGAAGTACGAAATCTAGTTAATTAGTATATTACAGTTCGCTATAATTATTTCCATCATTGCTATATCAATCCAACCATCGCTTCATTATATTATTATCTTGATTTATTGTCACCATTTCTCATTTGAGAATTTTAGTTAGAAGAATTACCGTTACTTTATGCAAGCGATAGGTACCTCCCGACTGTATCAGCTGCAATGTAACTTATTCTGCTGGATCATACACTAAATTACTTACCCAATTATTTTGCTGCAGCATATAGGTACACAATATACAAACGTATTATGTTGTTAAGACAATATTATGTTAGATTAAGGTTTTCTTATTATTATTGTGTACTCAATTACACTTTTAATTTGGTGATGCCTGTTCGTAGTTGCAAATAATGTTTTTATTTATCTATTTATTTATTCCAAAATCAACAAGAGCAACAACTTACTTCCACCACTCCTTGGGACTGTACTGAGTAACGGCGGCAGCTGGTTGCCTCAGCCAGTCCTGCTGAGGGAAGGTATTGAAGTAGTTGGGGTTGAACACATCCAGACTCCCCCGCAGCCGGCGGTCGTAGTCGTAGCTTGGGTTGTAGGGGTTCGTGGGGTTGAACTCCTGGTACCCCTGGAACCCCAGGGTGGAGTAGTTCGTGGGTTGGAACCCCTTGTTGTAGGGCGCCGGGTCGAAGACCGATGGCGGCTGTAGAGGCGCTTTATCCGAGTAGGTACCTGGAAACATGGAATTCAAAATGGTGTGTGGGATATTTTTTTCTTATTGCATGCCGACACTCATAGTGTCAAATGATCCACCTAATTAGGACATTTTGACAATTGTCAAAATGTCTTGCTGGTCTCTCCTTTTAGTACTCAACTCCATTGGGCTACTGGAAAATACGGAGCTATGATTTGAGTGAAAGCCTCGATCGGGATCTGATCAACTTTCTTCTACCCACTCTCAAACACGCGTGAGGATAATCCAAAAGAAATGTACAATTTTTTAAGAAGCGCAACTATGAAAAAAATTCGGTCATCTATCATTTATTAAAAACTTTTTTTCTTTCAGATAGTGCTAGGTATAAACTAATATCCGCTATGCATATTTATCTGAGGCGCATCTGTCTGACAATCATGGATCGGTCGTAGTAGTCAAAAGCTTCAACTGCTATAAAATACACAACACCGTAGAGACCCCCATTTACCGACGTATTACTCTTATCTATCTTTCGCTCCTCCACTTCAAAGGGGATACCGGAATTTCACAAACCGCAAACTGTCCCTACCTAGCTATCATTATGATCATTACCAATCATTTCGGGGTATCAAGAGACTGAGAGGTACCTCCCCGGTGTTAGAGCATGGCACTACCTCTACCTCTTGCACCGCTCACTCACCTGGGTTGAACCAGTGGTACTTATTGTAGTCCTTGTACAGTTTCTCATCCACCAGCGAGATCTGATCCACGTGGGGGAGGGAGTTGGGCCCGTAGCCGTAGGGGTGCTTCGCGCCGAAGTCCTCCCGGCTCTCGTCGGAGAGCAGCGTGCGGATGTCGTACTGACCCGCCTCCACCAGCTTCCTGATCACAGCCCTGAAATAATGTATTACAGATCTGAAATGTATTTGTAATAATAATATTGTCGTCCTAGCCGATTTCGGCTACAGCTGCCGTCTATATAGACGAGCCATCTGCGCAGGACATTTTATAGTGCACATACATACAAGTGTGCGCGCAGACACAAGTGAACTCTCTGTTCCCTTATTCTCGTATTCCGTCAGTCTGACACGACCGGAGAGAAATCGGGCGCAGGACCGACGGCTTAACGTGCTCTTCGGGGCACGGGGGTGTAACACCGCCAACTTCCTGACTCCGGACTGTTATTAGAAATTGAAAAATCTTAATGACAATTGTTTGTACGACCCGGGATTCGAACCCAGGACCTCTTTTTTTTTTTTTTATTTATGGTATAGGAGGGCAAACGAGCAGTCGGAGCCATTTTCATGACTACCGACGCCCACAAACATCCGCATAGAGGCTATACAGATGCGCTGCCCTCCTTTCTCCTCCCACCTCCATGGGCCACCGGCTACTTACACACCGCACGAAACGCGACAGCACAGCAGTCACTTTACGCCGGTCTCGTGTAAGCGAGAGGTACCTCCCCGGTCGTGCCGGCCCAATTCGACTGCATGCAAGCATGCAGTGTGGCACTACCTCTTACTAAACCACGTCTGTGGTTGAACACGCTCACCACTAGACCACGAGGTAGTCTATGTATGTATTATGTATTACAGCTTTCAAATGTACAATGCATTGCAGCTCTGAAATGTATTACAGCACTGGAGTGTACAACGATTTGTTACATTTGTAACACTTCTGCATAGCAACCATGCGGATGTAGACGGGCGTCGGTCATAAAAAGGATCCGAAAAGTCGTTTGCCCCTTTGTATTATAAAAAAGATTCACAACAGTAACAAGTTCGCGAAAGCGGTGGCCCATGGAGGTGGGAGGAGAAAGGAGGGCAGCGCGTCTCTATAGCCTCTATGCGGATGTTTGTGGGCGTAGTCATGAAAATGCCGGCTGTTCGTTTGCCCTCCTATACCATAAAAAAAAAAAAAAATCGAAGTAAATATAATGTGCAAAGGATGCGGTCGACCATTGCGCCGCCTTACCATCCATTTATGTGTTAACACGTTCACTGCGTATCAGGCCCATTTAGGCCTGACGCGGTACTTCAGCTGGTGCGGACGAAGAAAACTGTGTCCCTCTCGCTTGTGCGTGACTATTATCTCAGGTGTTTGTAAAAATTCGACTGAGTCAAATATATATTTCAACTTGCGGTCAAAATTGTAGGTGTTCCCCATCAAAACATAACGGCAGGCTTTTATCGACCTACCACGCACTGACGGTGGAAAACATCCGCTGAGTGCGGCGTCGGGCCTATTTCGGCCCCCCCTCCCAACAGGCATTTAGCGACCCGATACCGCACAGAGCGCGCGCCCCGCCATTTAGTGTTGTGCAATCTAACTGATCTGACGTAGCATTCGATACAATCGCGTTAGAAAAAAATATAAATGATGGCAAGCAGCAAAAGAAAAATACAAATTTTGGAAAATAGAGTAATTCGCCCTGCAGTTATTGACAGTAACAGTGGCAGCAGTGAAGAAATATTTCCCACTAAGAAAAATAAAAAGAATTCGAAAAGAAATGTGCACGGAAAACGAAGCACAAGCGGTAAGTTTTGTTTACTACTTACACATATCAATCTGTGGTCTGATTGCTGTAATGATTAGAGCACACCCTTAAAATATTTTCACTTAATATAAAATGACCTTATACAGCGTGTAACGGAAAAGGGGTGTCAACCCTGAAGGTGGTGAACGTGGTAATGAAACTAAACAACTTTCCTTAAGGAACAAATTATAAAAAAAAAATTTTTGAACTTCTAACAGTAATAAAGTTAACCAATCAGCTGATGGTCAATCTTGTAAGCGCCAATTTTTTTTTTCATATTTCGATCTATGTTCTTTGGGGAAAGTTGTTCAGTTTCGCGAGTTCTGTGGTAAAACTCATAAATTGTTAAAAAATGATAAAAATAGTTTCAGAAAATCAAGTAATACCTAAGGAAAATGACCATGTCCTTGAGATGAGCGCTATACGAAGAAATTGTGCAGGGTGCTATGACAGATTGCGGAAAACCTATAATCGTACCGAAGCAAAAAAAAAAGTGAAGAAAATAAAAAAATATTGTAGGAAATGCAATCAAAACCTTTGTGTAACCTGTTTTCAAGACAGGCATAAGTAAATAAAAAAAATTTTTAGTTCTTTTACGATAATTCTGTTTTATTTTCGATATACCCTTATTTTTATCTATCACATCACTACTAAAAAAACTATCTAGTGCGGTTCAGGTCGATATCGGCCTGCCGCTTTTCCTGCTTAATTTCTCATTTCCTGTTTCTCAGATCCCGGGGCGAATCAAATCTAAGGAAGTTGGGTTCTAGGCCATTCTAACAATATAAAAAAAAATGTATATATTATGTTTCCACAAAGATATAGCAATTTAATCTATCCTAGTGCTGGTGGGTCTAGAAAGACCTGCCACGCACTGGCGGAAATATCATTGGGGGCGCATTTTGGCCCGACGCCGCACCAGACGAAGAATTATGATTTTACTTGCCGCAGTGAACGTGTTAAAGTGTATTGACCTAAAACAGCTGCAAGAAGCAATGTTTTTCTCTTAATACGCTGCCTCCACGGCACACCCATCTCTATTAACTTATTCGTAATGGATGTAATGTAGTTCGTCTTTCACCCGCTTGCAACGGGTTATTTCTTTCTTTTGTAATATAACATTTTGTATTGCTATTTCATTTTCACTTGGCAATCAAATGTGGGTGGCATCGAATTTACCTGCTATTATATCGAGTGTTGTGGGCGAGAAATCTGTCGCACGTTCATAGAAATAGATTTGGAATGACATTAGCGCTTTGATCGGCCTTTAGTAATTGCTGGTGAGAGTGGGACGTAATGAGGCTAGATTGAGGTCAGAGAAGAGAGAGATGAAAATTGTGAGTCATGTGCGTTGACTAGGTATTCAGTTCTTTAAAGTTTAAGTTTAGTTAAGATTACAAGTTGCAGATATAAGTAACTTACATACGTTCTATTTTTATAAAAGCGAAAGATTGTTAGTATGCTATTGTTTTTTTTTTGCCACAAATATAAGTATATTTATTTATAATGTGCAATAACACCAAAATAATATTGCTCCCGAAAAAAAGAATGATTGCCAAAGATGAAAGAGAGGTAACGTTGGTGAAACAGCGGGCCATAGCTAGTATATTCTAATGAGATTCAAATAAAATTTCTGTTAGAGGATCCACAAATATGCAATGGTCCAATGGGTGATGGAAACAATTCGACTTTCCCTAAAAGTAAATAATACTATCTTTGCTCGTTTACTCGCCTAAATACATATGAATAAATCGACCTAGATTTAGATAGATGTCTTTTCTCTTCTTTAACAACCCTGATAAAAGATACCCGGACTTGAATGGAGTTGTATTGGCGAACCGAGTTCTGTAGATGTTTTACCCACCAACACCGGTGAATACTCAGGCATCACCTAGGGACATCGGGATCTGGTAACGAACAACATCCGCCTCCCCATATCATTACCCTTGCTTTGGGGATGTTCGTCTCTATAAATATAAATTTAAGCTCCAAGGAGGACAAAGGACGTTAAAAAAAAGGCGGACGTATTCTCTTGAAACAATAACTGAAGCACCCACAGTGAGCTACATGTACACACAGAGGACACACATTGACACAACAGTAAGCCAGTCACCAGCCAGTTCCTATGTCTAGTAACCCTTTACACAGAAAGAAAGAAAGAAAGAAATTTTTATTTGCTCGAATATGGGTACATACAAAATAGGTGTTTAACATAATATGAGTTTCCAACATATTCTGCTATATTAGCATGCAAATATTTATTACACTTTTATATACGTAATCTAATTTTACATTAATTTTTTATTCTTCATGTTACGTTTTGATTGATTATTATTAATTTTATTTAATTAGATTTTAATATTAATACTATTAAAATTATCATATTATACAAAATTTGTCATGATTATATCTGAATAATTCATAAATAATAAAACAAGGAAATGAGATGTCAGAATAGAATCAATATAATAATTAATTAGCACCCATTAATAATTATCTACTATATTGAACATTATTACAATAAATAAACAAAAATAAAACTGTAGTCAAATAGTAGTTAAATAATTTCCCTATTAATTCTAAATATGTATTATAATTTTGTACCATAAATTCATTTAAGTTATAAAAACAATTTTCTTTAAGCCATGATGTAATATCCTTTTCAAATTTATTAAACGGTAGATCTTTAAATTTATCAGGCAAATGGTTATAAATGTCAATAGCCTGTATGTAGGCATTCTTTTTATAAATATTTAAATGACACTAAGGACGGTAAAGTTTGTTTTTGTATCTATTATTTTTCCGCCCCTCGTCGGATTTTAATTAAAAGTACTCTGGGTGCAATTTAACAAAAATACAAACACACACATATACACTGTCACAAATTTAATGCTTCAATAGTTTCTAGGCAACAATACGTCCGCCTTTTTTTAACGTCCTGGTAGGTACCTAGAAACATTAAAATGAAAATGATACATCGGATATCTTTCTCATTGCATAGGGTCCATCCTAGGGCCGGCGTCGCGCGTCGTTTCGTTCGCACAAACATCCTCACAACTTTCTTCCTTCTCGGATGGGTATACTCACTCAGGGTAGGGGTCGGGGTGGAGGCAGTAGGTGAGGCCGGGCATGGCGCAGGGCGGCGTGCGGCCCGGCGGCGCGGGGTCGAATCCGCACTTGTGGCCGTACGGGCAGTTGTAGCCGTCGCCGGCAGCCGCGCATGCCACCTGGAACACAAGTTACACGCGAATGTTTAACTAGTTGGACTTATAATCAACAATGATGTTCAAAGTTCAAACAGAGATTTTATACAGGGTTACTTTTTGGTCACCGGCAAATTTTAAAATATGGAAGTAAACATCATTCCAATGTTGTGTTTAAAATTTTATCGTCTAATTGTAATATTTAGTTAAATAAAAATCGATTTGAAATGATCCTTAAAAATACATCGATCTTTGTTCGTAAACGAAGTGTATCGACCTCAAGGTAAGTGACGCCGACCGATAGCGACAACAGGTGACCAAGAAATTTGTTTATAACATGGAATAAAGTAATTTTACCTAATTAGTTTTTTAATTTTCTTTTATTTCATAAATCAAATGTAATATTGATTTTGAACAAAACCTGAAAATTTGGTCGGTGACCGGTGTATGGTAATGTAACCCTGTATATTATAGTGGGGCAAACGAGCATTCTCGTCCTTTTGATTAATCTGTAACTTTCACTATGATCTATAAACATCTGCAGATTGCCCTCCTCTCTCATCCGTGGACCTGAATCTCATATACCATAAACTAAACATAACATAATAACTGTTATACGCTGGTAAAGTGTGAGTTTAAAATAATGTCATGAAAAATTAAATTATTATTACATTTTATAATCAATCGAGCTGTGGAAGATGATATGCTCTCACGTATAGCTAGGGTTGTCAACTCCGTTGATCAGAAATCCGGGAGGACCAGAAAAAAAACATCTACTTATTAAATGTTGTTTTTGTGAGGTAAACGAATAGTAAATAGTAGTAAACTCTCTCCCAGTCCGCTAGTCCGGGAGATTTGACTTGAGTTCCTAGAGCTGGGAGATTTTACGGGAGAATCCCGGAATTCCGGGAGAGTTGGCAACACTACGAACAGCCCAACCGGAGCACTTCTCGTGGCGTGCTACTAGGTACAGTCAACAGCCGCAGAATAGCTTTAGATTTTATAATCTTACGCTGAGTCGGACACACCCTCTCACTCAGGACTTTTTTTTTTTTTTTTATGATATAGGAGGGCAAACGAGCAGCCGGAGCCATTTTCATGACTACCGACGCCCACAAACATCCGCATAGAGGCTATACAGATGCGCTGCCTTCCTTTCTCCTCCCACCTCCATGGGCCACCGGCTACTTACACACCGCACGAAACGCGACAGCACAGCTGCCAGTCTCGTGTAAGCGAGAGGTACCTCCCCGGTCGTGCCGGCCCAATTCGACTGCATGCAAGCATGCAGTGTGGCACTACCTCTTACCAAACTGGCTTTGCTTTCAAAACCAAAGGACTTGCTGCTGTACCATGGGCGGGCCTGCAGGTTGTTTCAGTCTCGGCACAAGATTATAAAATCTAGATGTTTCTGTGGCTGCTAGCTGTACCTCCGCAGGACTTCACGAGAGGTGCTCGGCATGCAGCCGGCGCAGTAGATTAGCGATTCACTTTCCAATATGTGACGAGCATCCGCAAGCGAAGACACGCGATTCCTCTAAAGGAAGTGTTTAGGAACATTTCTTAAGCTCTACTAGTTTATTGATTACTAGCTGTGCCCCACGGGTTTACTTACTGAACCCAATGAAAGTTTTCATTTCGTTGGAACAAAAAGTATTTTTATATTATTCCAATGTAGAGGAGGAAGAGGTAGTCCCACACTGCATGCTTGCATGCAGTCGAATTGGGCCGGCACGACCGGGGAGGTACCTCTCGCTTACACGAGACCGGCGTAAAGTGACAGCTGTGCTGTCGCGTTTCGTGCGGTGTGTAAGTAGTCGGTAGCCCATGGAGGTGGGAGGAGAAAGGAGGGCAGCGCATCTGTATAACCTCTACGCGGATGTTTGTGGGCGTCGGTAGTCATGAAAATGACTCCGACTGCTCGTTTGCCCTCCTATACCATAATAAAAAAAAAAAAAAATGTGTGCTGCTGCTGCTGCTGAACAGCTGTGGAAATTTCCATTCAAATGGCTATAGGGTCGGTTTAGGTTTAGGTTATTAGGTATAGTAATAGCGGACAACGATCAGAGAATTTTAATGGCTACGCGGTCACCCAATACTCAAAAACCACATGAAACACATAAGTATAGTTGTAACTTTGTAGCGTCTTTATAAAATTGGGGGAGAGATGGAGAGGGGGGAGATATAGGAGAGTAATGTAACCGCCTGGATATTAACGCCTGTTAATATCCAGGCGGTTACATTACTCTCCTTCACCCCATCCTAATGGACCACCAGAAACTCACATACTAACATCTTCACGCCAGTTCCTAATAGAATAGGCATAAATAATGAATGTACCTAATCTAATAAATAAATCACCCATCCGGATGTCCTCCTAATCGACAGTCGCTTAACCCATCCGTTAAATATAGTCAAGGCACGTATGTGTGTGTGTTTGTGTGTGTGTGGAATAAATGTATAATCAAAAAGAGCGCTAAAACTGTTTACACCGCCTTTCCGTGACTCAAGCGTTTTCCCCATGGTCATTTAGTTTCAAAACTAGAGAAAGTCTGACTAGGTCAAGTGCGTCCTGGAACTACGAATATAGTCATTAGGTAGGTATATGTACCCACTAGCCGCGCCCCGCGGTTTCACCCGCGTAAATTGCGATTCCGTGAAAAATAAAAAATTATCTCATGGCATCCCATAGGAACATTTTTTCGGGACAAAAATCTTATGTGTTAATCCAAGTTACCCTCCATTGTGTGCCAATTTTCATGAAAATCAGTTCAGCAGTTTTTGCGTGATGGAGTAACAAACAAACAAACATGCAAACTTTCGCATTTGTAATATTAGTAGGATGTGACGCAATTAGGACTGGACTTATCCAATATAATAACACCACACATCCAGGCTATTGTCGGCGATTACCTTCATGGCAGATATTTTACCTATGTGGACCAGAATGGTAATAATGTCCGAAGAGCAGCCAACTGCGGTGTACCACAAGGCTCCGTTTTAGGCGCACTATTATGACTCCGACTGTTCGTTTGCCCCCCTATATGAGATTATCGTGCCAAATTGCTTACGGGCTAGGCAGAGCGCACCGAGTCATATAAGTCACGATCTATATACCTACCTATCTTGCTTATATTATGTAAATATTTTTTAATAAAATTGTAAAAAGAGTAAGAGAGAGAGAGAGAGACTATTTTGTTTGATTGTTATATATAAAAAAATAAAAAATAAAAAAAATATATCTCGAGATATTTTTTTTTTTTCACTAACAGAAAGACATACAAAAATAACATAGGCTATCATGAAGTAGGGGTCAACTAGTTTATCAACAACTGTAAGCACTAAGATTCAAGAGACGAGACCTTAAACAAACATATTGGACAAACAATTTAGAAATTAGAATACCAAAATGGCGGACGATGCCTCAAGGTACGCCGGCTGAATGAACGGCCTTTTATATTAGCGCGTAATGATCCTGACATTTGTCGCGACAAGGACGACGAAACACAAATAATTGTGATACACAGACAGACAGTCCGTCATTAGTTAGGCAACCGTGAAAGTTAATGGAAGCAATATCATGTCAAGAACGAAAGACCGTGGCGAATTGAGAGCTGCTCTGTAACATGTGCGAATCTGCCAATATTATAAGCGCTAAAATTAATTTATTTTTTATGTCATGCAAAAACTACAAAACAGATTTAGATGAAAATTGTAGAGTACTTTTTAAAGTAATAAATAATAATGTACACAGTAAACTTAAGTTATAAACTTAAAATTAAAAATTTGATATTTTCAGAAAAGAAAAACGACTCTCAAAAAAGATTTAAGAATCATATGGAGTTATCAAAAATCTCGTCACGATATTTGATTAAAGGGTAAGTTTTAATTAAATTTAAAACAGTGTTTTTTTTTGTTTTTGGCGGAATGCATTTACACACTGCCATCGGTCCAGGGCAAACTGACTATGGGGTATGTGTGACTTACGGCTGGACCGGAGACCATCGCCCGGATCTATCGGCATCTTCCGGCACCTCGGCGACCAGCCCCTCAGAAGGGAAAATTTACACAGATATGCAACTGTCCATCTCAAAATGTAAGCTGTATTTTATATCGTTAATCAAGTCAGAGTAAGTTCTTGTAAGAGGTAGTGCCACACTGCATCGAGACCGGCGTAAAGTGATAGCTGTGCTGTAGCGTTTCGTGAGGTGTGTAAGTATCCGGTGGGCCCTGGGAGGAGAAAGGAGGGCAGCGCATCCGTATAGCCTCTATGCGAATGTCTATGGGCGTCGGAAGTCATGAAAATGGCTCCGAATGCACGTTTGCCCTCCTATACCATAAAAAAAACATGTTATTAATATTACCAAAACGCCTGACCCTATAATCATATTTAAAAATGGTTTAACAGATTGCAGGTCTACTTCTAATATCTCCCACGAACAGAGAAGAGGCCGGTTTTTTATTCCAACCACCCATACCGTTCACAAGTGTAAGGTTACTTAATGTAAATGAAATCCTAATGGAAAATTTAGTTGTAATTAGTGATAATAATAATAATAATAATAATAATATATTTATTTCAGATTCATTACATCCATATTAATTGTTAGTAAGCTTATTCTAGTTGGTTAGTAAATAATTAGATTTATTCAAATTTCACATAATTAAATTACTTTTAGAACAATTGAGTTCCCGGTCTCAGTAAGGGCCTGTGCAGCCACACCCAGTGTCGCAGCATGGGGGAGTCCCACCGGCTCGCTAACACCTGTAGGAGGCGGTTCGGACTGGCGCGCAGGCGACCCATCAAAGAGGCGGAGCGGGTCCTGATGATTGCATAGAAATCATCGGTTCTAGCTTCCGCAAACATGGCTGAGGCGCTACACCAACGCGGCAGTCCGAACAGCACCCTAAAGGCGTTATTATATTGGACTCGCAGATAAGTATTGTCCTATTCTCATTCCCAGGTATAGTGATTAGATTATTTGTTAAACACAATGAAGTCGCTCGCGCTGTTATCGATGTTAAAACTAAATAGCACATTAATATGAAATAACATTTTTGATAATAATTAGTAAAGGATCTTGGAGTGGGAATAGAGACGCATTCTGGTTTAAGCATTCGTGAGAGAAACATGTAATTGAGAGTTTGGATTGTGCGTATATTTAAAATTAAAAGTGTAACAAGTGTCGAATAAATACTGTGAAAATACGTGTACGTGTCTATATTTGTGGCCGACTCCGGTACTCCTGAAGTGAACCGTGTCCCTTTCACAAGACACAACACCACAATGCACCGAGATCAGGTCGGGCCCGATATCACCACAATATGATGGCGTAAGTGGCGTCGCTTCCGTTTTTTTGCCACGCCTGTGATACAGTTTCCTAATACGTAACCCCAG